>JAADVB010000015.1:0-138625 GCA_023334545.1 Salisapilia sapeloensis | reverse complement strand
TTCATCCGATCCTTCAGTGGCGAGATTTGTCTTTAAGAACATATAGCTTCCGTTTTTCGACGATTTCTCGTCACATACTTCGAGTTGAACTTCCAAAATGGGGTCTACAAGATTTTTTTTATACGAGCAAAAGATCTGCCGGCTAGATTTTTCATCCGATCTTTCATTGGCGAGAGTGCACCATACTAATACAATCTCCTTAACCTTCATCTTAGTATGGAAAGGTCTAACGACCATTCATGTTCCTTGTACCTTTGTATTTGCATCACATGCTTCAATACAAGGCCCCACTTCAAGATCCGGAATGTTACCCCAGCTTGGGATACATTCATGTAACTTCCCGTTACATCCGTCATGCCCATGTCGTAAACCTTTTACTACATTATACGTAGTTGGTTGCAAAAAAATTCCAGACCTTGAGCCATGTCTCCATCCCACGCTACTTTCTTTTTTCATAGTTTGCTTAACTTCTATCGCTGTCGAAAGCTAACGATGCTAGGGTTAGTCGTCTCGTTGAACGCATCGACTAGCTTCTTCCACAGCACTCGTCCGGTCACCTCATATCGCATGTAGCGCCGTAAGAAGAGGTCAAGCGACTGGCGAATGAGCCGCTTCAGCACGGCTTCTTTCCTTATATCTTTTTCTTTCTCTTTGCTGTGCTCAGCAGGTCACATTTTTACCCGTCCTGCCCGTTCCACTCCACGACGTTCGCGACAGCGTTCTCCTGGAAATTTGCTCTCATCGAAGCCTCTTAGTTGTTCCATCTTTCTCAATTTGAAATTTTTGGCGTGCCGTCTACGACAATCTTCATTCTTTTGTTTCTTTCTCGTTTCTTAGATTTAATGCTCGTTCACAACTGGTAACTTCGAAAATCTAGTAGACTCTTGAGCTCATAGCCCTCATAGAATCCAAAATTAACTTATGCGCATAAGGTAAGTTGGCCGAAGTGCTGGGTCCTGAGCAAAAAGGAGAGTGATCGGTCCAGCTAACCGACCATTTGACTCTATTTTCTTATTCTCTTTTCTATTTCTTTTCTATTCCTTGTGTCAACATTTGCGCGACATTCGAAGAGCTTCAACTTTGTTGGTTTCCATTCATCTTCCAACACATGCAATGCGACTTCAAAATCGGCGACTTTCTTGCCAACTGATAGCTTGAGATATAAGGGCATAAAGCCTCTACTGCATTAAAAGTAGATCTCCCTGTTGTGTGCCCAATGGATTGTACTAGCAGCATCGGCAAGCTAATAATGACACTAAACTCATGATACGACTCAGGCAACGGTTGTATTGATAGACATATATTCTGTTCCTTTCGAAATCGGTCATACAGAGTAGTCTCTATAGCCACGTCACCGTTTGTGACTACAATTAGGTACTGCCACTGCCAATGTCAGATTAATCAAAGCATAGTTCAGCATCTTCAAGCCACACACCAATCGAGTATGGCTGTAAACCTGGGCACCACCACTTCTTTGCCTGATCTTCCTCCGGACTTCCCTCTGTTGGTCGGTGCACTTCCCCAAGCATTATTTTGCATTTCGACTTGGTCAGGTCCGGCGTAAAACTTTGCCACACATCGGTGCCCGCAAGAACAGGCGAATCGCCTTTTGGCAGCGGAGGCTGCATGCATCTCAAGCCCACGGGAATAAGAGCTCGGAAAAGAGGAAAGCTTGGAAGAGAATACGGTCGGAGAGTCGCGGAGAAAAACGGTGCTACGCCATCACCTTCCTTCGTATTTGGGTCATAGACGGCCATGTACAGTGATTCCGGTGTCGTTGTCCTCGACAATGGCGACGAGAAGGAAAAGCGTGCAAGGTACTTTGGAATGTTCCAGTTCAGTCGACCATTGTAAACAGAGTGTTGTTGACTCACATAGATGCGAGTGATGCGACGGTTCGACTGGTTCGTCCCTGGAACCTCGAAGCATCCAGGCATCAGTGCAAGCTCATCGTACGGGCCGATAGGACTATCCCAGTAGCGCGCGACCAGAATGGCGCCCAAGCCACCTTGAAATTCGCCTGCTTGCTTTGGGTCAGAAAAGTTAGGGTCCTTCCCTTCGAGTGGCGCGTAAGCTCCCTTTGGCAACTCACCACGAGGCAGCCATACGAAGAACCAATACGTCTCGCATTGCGTTGTCCATGGAGCTGGCTTGCGAGGAACTGGATATTCAGTCATTCGAATGCTTTGGAGGCCCGCAGTCCAAGAAGGTAATTGATGGGACCTGCTGCTTGCACAGCCGTACGAACGTAATTCAGGTCGTACATCGCTTGCACGCTTGTCAAATGGACTTATGATGTTATTCACTCAATTTCAGTATAGCTCTTGGAGGATACGCATTGTGCCAGGATGGAGCAAAATAATCAAGACCGACGAAACGATTTGTGGCCTACTCGAACATGAAACTCCTACGACCCTATAAATACATCCAAGCAACGGAGGGTCACATGCGTCACTAACATCTTAGAGGCATTCTTCCTTCAACCTAGTTCGAAGTAAAACTCTTTCAGTCCATTCGGCAAGCATGCCATGGTTCTGGCCATGGTCATCTAGAAGTCGAATTCAGCCTACCTTGGTGCAGGCCCGTGAGAGGTGTGATGCCGCAAGTGAACGCTCGTCAAGACGCTTAGGTGCCGCAGAAAAGCACCGCACGTTGTTTGTCAATGAAGTGGAAAGCACACATGCCCTTGCTGCCGGTTCCAGCATGGTCTTATACGGTAACGCGATTCGCACAGCCAAGTACACATTGCTCAACTTTGTCCCCAAGTCGCTCTTGGAGCAGTTCCGTCGTGTTGCAAACTGCTACTTTCTCGTCATCTCATTGCTTCAGCTAACAACGTCGCTATCTCCAACGAACGAGTACTCAACGATTGGGCCATTACTGGTTGTCTTGCTCGTCACAATGGTAAAGGAAGGTCTGGAAGACCGTCATCGCCATCAAATGGACTATGAGCAGAACAATCGGCCAACTTTAGTATTGAAAGCTTCAGCCATGGGACCGCCTCCTCCGAAGTCCAAACTAGCAAGTCATGCATCTGCTCGGAACACATCGCAGAAAGTCTTGGACACTTCACTCCCATCCGACAAGGAGTATGAATTGAGAACTTGGGAAAGCATAGAAGTGGGACATGTTGTTAAAGTTAGGAACGACGAGCCTGTTCCTGCCGACCTCGTGCTCCTTTTTACTAGTAGTGAAGACGACAAGGCTATTGTAGAAACCTCAGGCTTGGACGGAGAATCCAGTCTCAAAATACGAAGATGTGTAACGTGGGGAAGTACTCGGCCTAATTGCAGCAGAGATTTTGGCACGCGCGTGCGAGCTGAGATGAGGTATGAGCAGCCAAATAAGCAAATTTACAGCTTTGAAGGTACGCTATCAGTAACTGAGCTGTCCGAGCGTTCACCATCGAGTGATAGCAGCTCTCCTTACACCTCTACTGCCTCCTTTCATACTCAAGGCCTGAGTACTGTAAACAATGATTTGGCTGTCACTATTGGCAATGTCCTTCTTCGCGGTATGACCTTGAAAAATACAGCATGGGCAGTAGGAGTTGTCGTTGCCGCTGGAAATGATACGAAGCTGATGCAAAATGCGAAACCTGTGCCGTCCAAGTTTAGTAGGATGGACCGGGTCACGAACCGCTGCGTGTTCATTCTTTTCGTCATACTTTTTACGATTTGTACAAAACATGCTGTCGACAGCTTGGGAGTCTCTCGCGATGTTTACGCGGAAGCTAAAGTCGCATCCTTCATGCCTTTTGTGCAGCCACCTTCATGGAAGTTCTTCGGTGAAGTTTGGATCACATTCCTTATCCTGTACAACAACATGATCCCCATCTCTTTATACATTAGCTTGGAGGTCATCAAGTGGTACCAGGCACGCCACATCGAGGCCGACAAAGATTTGCATTGCCCTAAAACTGGACACAGAGCGGTCGCCCGAACTTCTAACATCAACGAAGACCTGGGTTTAATCAAATACGTGTTCAGTGATAAGACAGGTACGCTGACCAAAAACCGAATGCTGTTCAGTCATTGTAGCATCGGTGGAATCGTCTTCGATGGTACGGAAATGAACGTTCGCAATGGAGCGCATTCGAATTCGTCGCGTGATGTTTCCAATTCCCCTCGGACTAGTAGTGCAAGGGTGCCCAGAAGTGTAGAGCCTTTTGACATGAACATCACGGAGGAGAAGCTTCCAGCGGGCAGACAAAGAAGCCAATTATTGACGTTAGATGTACGAAATTATCGTGAGCTCTTGCGTTTGGTACTCTCCACAGCAGGTCTATCTGCGCAAGAAATAACGGCGAAGCGTTTGGCACTTCCATTCTTCCGCTGCATACTGCTGTGTCATTCTGTGACCACGGTCATTGCAGAAGAAAGCTGCACTAATGAAAACCGAAGAAATGGCTCAGTGGAGGAAGGACACAGTTTAAAGGGGAGTGACGTGAATTACAGTGAGAAGAGCACACCGCTAGCTGCAGTGAAAGAAGAAAAGTCCATAGACCGTGATGACCAAACTGCTCGCCCTAAGGCGACCTATTGTGGAACATCGCCTGACGAAGTGGCGCTACTGGATGCTGCGCGAGAGTTTGACTGCATCTACGATGGCAAGTGTGGTGATCTAGTGACAATCCGTGTGTTTGGACAGAAAGAAATATATCGGTTGCTAGCCGTGAACGAGTTTGACAGCGCTCGAAAGTGCATGTCAGTGGTTGTGCAGCTTCAGCAATCGAAGCAATCGAACGCTCTGGATGAGCAAGAGGAAGGGGTACTTGTCTTCGTTAAAGGCGCAGACAATGTCATGTTTGCAAATGCGGCGAGTAAGCTGGAGGTTAGCCAACTCGCACCCCACGTCCACCACTTCGCCACACGAGCACTTCGAACGCTCATTTTCGGCTGCCGAAAGCTTTCCATGCGCGACTTTGATCTTTGGAAACAGGAAATGGACATTTGTAAGCGTGCACTGGAGGACAGGGAAGGCAAAATAGTAGCCACTGCGAAACAGATCGAAACGTCTATCCAACTGCTTGGTGCCACGGGGGTGGAAGACCTGCTACAGGACAATGTGAAAGAAAGCATCGAAAAGCTGTGCCAAGGAGGTATGAGCGTATGGATGCTGACTGGTGACAAAGATGAAACAGCGATATCTGTCGGACAAATGTGTGGACTCGTTTCGGACAAAAGCAAGATGATCATGGTCAAAGGGAAAACGAAACAAGCGTGTCTTGACGAAATTTCAACTGCACGGAAAAATATGAAGAAAGAAGGCGCGTGGGAGCCTGGGTACACGAGGAGCCACGTTTCGCTCGTCATCAACGGCTCAGCACTCGATCTTCTACTTTCAGACGAAGCATTGCCAGAGTTCGGTCGTATTCCAGTCTCTCGACCGCACGGAACTCCGCGAAATTCATCAGAATTTGGGAACGAAAGGATGTTGCTTGAAACGTTTCTTCGTGACGACACTGCTAAAAAGACTAGCCAGGTCTTTGTTAAACCTGAATCCGTTACCTCAGTGTCAACAGGTCGTGCAAAACTCATCCACCGTAGCAGCAACACGAACAGTCGAAGGTCAGCTCAATTCTCATCTGGAATCGAAGGCCGAGAAGTGCACAAAATTTCCAGTTCGACGCAACACTTTCTGGACTTGGCTACGCAGTGCTCTACGATCGTTGCCTGTCGACTGAGTCCAATGCAAAAAGCTCAGATTGTAGCTTTAGTGAAATCAGCCTCTGGAAAGCCAGTGACTCTAGCTATTGGTGATGGTGGAAATGATGTCTCGATGATACAGGAAGCGGATGTTGGCATCGGAGTATACGGCCATGAAGGCATGCAGGCGATTCGTGCTGCAGACTTTGCCCTAGCAAATTTTGCTCACCTTCCTCGACTCCTCTTAATACATGGGAGGTGGAATGCGAACAGATTAGCTACGGTGATTCTGTTCACTTTCTACAAGAATTTTACGCTCATCATGGTGCTCATATCTTACACTACGGTGAATTTGCGCTCAGGTCAAACGCTTTTTGAGTCATATTTGATGGCAGGTTGGAATGTTATTTACACAGTACTACCTATCTTGGTACTCGGCATTTACGACCAAGACGTAAGACCAGAAACTGCTCTAGCTTTCCCCTTTTCCTATCGCACGAACCTACAGCATGGAAATCTAACGATGTGGCGTTTCTTCGGGTGGATGGTTTCAGGCTTTTTACATTCATGCACTGTTGCATTCATGTTCCTCGTTGGATCATTCAGGTACATTAATCTATCGAACGGCTCGGAGCGAGGACTTCTTGCTGACGGAGCTGTTGTTTATGGAGCGGTGCTTGTCACGGTCACGCTTAAAGCTGCCATGGCCATGCAACCTATATTCAGGTGGACATACTTTCACTATTTTTCGTTGATTGGGGGCCTTATCTTCTACATCGTGTTTATCATGTTTTACACTCGCCTTTATGCCGTGATACCTTCATTTAGTGCATTGCAAGATCTTTACGGCGTTTGCGAATCTTTACTTTGGCAACCTAGTTTCTGGCTATCGATCATTGTCTCATCGATGTCTGCCCTTATCCCTGACAGCGTCTTCTTGTATCTTCAAAAAATGTACTTGCCATCGAGCAACGACATTGTGCGAGAAATAGACGCTGGTTTGGCAAGCACGAGGAACTTGGAGCTACCAAGCAGCTCGCATAGCGCGAGCGAGACGAAGGTTGCTACGAACCAGAAGGCGACGGACATGGAGAGTAGAGATTCTAGCAAGAGAAGACGTGGAAGTGTCGTAGCACCGTCAGGTCGACCGAATTTCTCCATGATCGATCATGAATGGAAGTCTAGGTTCTGCGACTTCAAGAGTCCATCCGAACACGATGAACTCTCCAGCCAGTTTACTGAATTGCAAAGAGACTTGGCGAGTCAACTCGGACTGCCAGATCCTTTGCATAACGAAGATGATTTTAGCGGTCCGGGGGTTGTCAAAGAGCCGCCTCGCATTCATCCGTTCACTCTAGAATTCATGGGGGAGCAAAATCAATCTCTGGAAAGAGAATACCAATTTGCCTTTGCACTGCGCGAGCGTTCGCGTGTAAAGTACATTTTGAAAATGTGTCTCGTACTCGTCCCTCTGTACGCGTTGTATGAAGTTTATTGGGAAAAGGAAACGGGATATATTTATGTCCGCATTTCTTACGTTGTTGCGACAGTCGTGTGCATGCGAGTGGTAAATTTCTATCGCTTCATCATCTACTACAACGCACTCGTGGTGGGCTGTATGGCGATTATTGGCATGGCGCTTACTCTGACCATCTCGGATACTGGCAAGTTCGCTACAGCGCTTTACCCAGTCGTCGTCTTCGTTGTCATCCGAATCAAGTTTCTATATGCATTGCTATTGTCATTGTACAATGCACTGTTCTTCTTTGGTGCAACAGCAGCAATTTCCACGCCTCTGGAAATAGCGAATGTCCGGATCGATCATTGGCTTGACTCGTTTTTCTTCATGCTGTATCTCGCGTTTACGATCACTTACTCGGCCACCGCTTGCTACTCGCTACAGCATACCATGCGCTTGGAGTTTTTGCAAAATCGGACCCTCCTGTTTGAACAACGAAGGTCTACCCGTATTATCAAGAATATGATGCCCGAGCATGTCGTCAAACGCATGCAACAAGGAGACACTCTAATCAGTGACGAAGAAAAGGATGTTACGATTCTTTTTTGCGACATCGCAGACTTCGGCTCCTTCTTCAGCCGGTTCACTCCGACCGAGGTCGTGTCGCTCTTGGATCGAATCTACTCTTTGTTTGATCTCATGTGCATAAAACATGGGGTGAGGAAAATGGAGACTGTAAGTAAAACGTACATGGCGTGTGCTGGCTTACAGGGCGAGCTGAGCGGAAAAGAGGCAGCGTTGCGGGTGGTAGCTCTTGCTAATGAGATGCTGGACACTATCGCTCTTTGCAAAGCTTCGAATAGCAACGGGGTCAAAATTAGAATTGGCGTCCACTCTGGACGAGTCATTAGCGGACTTGTGGGTCTTAAAAAACAACAATTTTCACTCTTTGGAGATACCGTTAATACAGCTTCACGTATGCAGTCGACAGGAGTGGCAGGGCGGTGCCAAGTTTCGAAGGATACGTATTTAAAGCTAGCCAAATACTTTTCTTTTGAGGAGCGGATGGTGGAGGCAAAAGGCAAAGGGCATCTGACCGTGTACTTGCTTGGCGAACCTCAGACTGTAATTGCGCATGTGGCGTGTGCTGGCCGATTGGAAAGTGTAACGAAAAGGGGATCGCTTTCTACCACAGACAGAGGACCATGTCAGAACATTGCGTTCCATGATGTAAGCGAAAGACATTCAAGTCGATTTGATTCTGGTCGCAAAGATTCCAAAGTCGAGAATATGGAGAAAGAGGCATGGTCCCTCCGGTCTGTAGTCAAGGTTTTGATCTTTGGACGGCGTTCGGATCTAGCTTCTGAATTTTCCATTGAGAGTTATGGAACTGATGTCGAAGAGACTGTCAAAGAAGAAACAAAATCAATTTTGCTTACATTCAAAGATCCGATACTTGAGGAAGAGTTCGTGGAAGAGCGTCGAGCAGGCAGAATGGATGGCGCAAGGAAGACGATTTTGGCACTGACGTGCTATACAGTGCTCATGATTGTTCGAGATATCGTTATGGACTACGTGAAGCATAGTGTGGTTGACGCTGCCAGTGCTCACTCCAAAAGTGAACTTGCATTAGGAAGAACAACTTTGCTCATCTCGTACGGTATCATCATCTGCATCTATCTGCCTACGTGGAAGTGCTTAAAAATAGAGTTGGCTACGAAGTGGGAGGGAAAGCTGCCCTACATGTTGCTTGTCCTATACTTCGTTGGGCTATTAGCAGGTAATTACTCATCTGGATTTCTCTGGTGGAGAGATTACATGGCTAATGAAGACACTTCATTGGCATATACGGACATGTGCTTGGATGCAGTGCTCATGATTATGGTTGTATCGAATGGAGGGTCCCTTCTACATCGCCATGCACTTTTATCTAATCTAGTCCTCTACGCATCAACTGCGGCAACGTGTCTAGTAATGTTGCGGGAGTACCCACAAGACTATGCTATCTTCAACAGTAACTTTAAGCAGCCATACCCGCTACTTTTGCTGACAGTCTCGGTTCTCACGAATGTCATTGGGACCTCTAGTGTTTCGTTCTTCAAACGAAGGCAATTCTGGCTAATGAAGCGAACTAAATTGGAGACAGAAACGGCAGATCAGCTTATTTATCGTATGCTCCCTGCTGCGGTCGTGATGAGGCTGAAGGAAGGTGAAACTGTCTGCGATCAGCATCACCAAGTTGGTATTCTGTTTTCCGATATTCGTGGTTTCACGTCCATGGCATCCAAGGCAGACACAGCCGAAGTTGTGTCTATTCTTGCGTCACTATTCAGCGCTTTCGACAAACTGACGGATAAACATGGTGTATTTAAGATGCAAACAATTGGAGATGCCTATGTCATTGCTTCGGGACTGCCTTATCTCGACATTACGATGAAATCTCCAGTGTTTCCGGCACCTATGATAGGCTCAGGAAGTACCGCTTCCATCCCAGGCAGTAGCGTTCGATCTTCTCGTGTCACAAGTAGTCGAGTCAGGCCGTGGACTAGCTCCGTCGCAAATAGCTTGCTCGAAGCTGATCTAAATGATACACGGCCTTCCTCTCCTACTGATGACGTTGAAGAGCAGCTCGACCTGAGAGCTACTGCCGGTGTCATACGCTCTATCGCGAGACTGACTCAGCGCAGGAATAGCGAATTGGGTAAGCCTGAGAACGACCCATTTAGTGGAAGCAGTTCTGGAAGGAAGGTCGAATTTACACGAGATCCCTCCTTTCGCGGGCAAAGTCTCACTCGACGAAACACTTTACAGGAAAAGGGCAAAATGACCTGTCGAAACCATATCCGTGATTTGCTCGGTATGGCAAGAGATATGCATCGGGTTGTTGAAAAGGTTCGCGATCCAATTACTGGAGAAAAGCTTCAAATGCGCATTGGAATCCATGTTGGAAGCATCATCGGTGGCGTCATTGGCACATCTACGCTACGTTACGACATGTGGGGCCATGACGCACTAACTGCAAATGAGCTAGAAACAAACAGCCTGCCTGGTCATACGCTTGTGAGTTCTGTCGTGGCTTCCATCGTTCGGGATATGCCAGACATTAAGTGCACGTTCCACAAGAAAGTAGACTTTACGAACGTCAAGAACATGGACACATACTTGGTCGAAATGGCCGATACCCAGAGCATTTTGGAATCGTATGATAAATCATGGACGGGAAATGAAGTGGATTCGGCTGAGTAGTTCAACATACAGTGATCTTATCAATTACAGACTATATACCAAAGCTAGATGACTTGATTATTGAGATGACAAATGCATTTTATATAGAGATAACCTTGCATCTTTCAAAAGCATATCGTACCATCGTACTACAAGGCCACCCACCATTCTGGCTTTCTTGCTTTGTCCAACTCTTTGTCCTGCCCATTTACAATTTCATCGTCCTTTCTCCTGCTACGTTGTCGGTTCCCTCGTTTCGATCCCTTCTTTCTCTTCTTTTCGCCAAGATACCACATTTGCCAAGCGGAATACCAATACAGCCACTGCCAATAACCATGCATTTCCTCATTCGAGACAAGATGCTCGAGTCCAGGAGGGACGCACGGATGGAAATCACCTTTCACAAAACTCTTACCAGGCTTTTTCATCCCGGGAGGCCATGCAATACCTGTATGGTCTTTCTCAAATTTTAGAGATGTTTTCTGCTTCATTTTAGAGTGACGACTTCGCGATTTCCCATGTCGAGGGTCAGGTCTGGCTTTTGTAGATTTCAGATCATGGTTGTCAGTCTGCATGTATGATACTCTTGCAAGGTAATTTTTATCATCCTGAATGTCACTTAGAATTCCTTCTTGTACAATTTGGGCGCAGTCTTGGAGAGGAGAAACACCTTGTTTTCCTGACTGGCAGTTTTGCCATGAATGAACCTCTGCTTGTAAGGAACTACCACCAACGCGTAAAACCTTTTGCGAAGCTGACACTGGTTCTTTAAGCTCTGGAGTAAAGCTGTTGTTATCAGCAAGAACGTAGTCACTGTGCTGCTTAATATTGTATCTTCCGTTCTCATCGCAGTTGGATTCCTTTAATACAGCACCACCTTCACCTTGATCAGGTGAAGTTCCTCCACTCGGGTTTCCATTCACAAAAAATTGCTCCTCTCTGTCAGAATACTCAGTCATAATCTCATTCTCACTCTTTTTTTCGTTCGTCACTTCATTCTCTCCTTCCACCATAAAATCGTGATGGTTGCCCATGCTTTCTCTAACAACTTGATCATCTTGAGCTTCATAAGCTTGCCTAATACCTTCGTTGACAGGTGTATCATGAAAACCACTTCCTTCACTTGAGGATCTGCTTTTTATCGGCGTCACGCTCTCAAGTCTTTTTTTCTCTTCACCACTTGATATATTTATTACATCATTGGCAACTAGCTTCTTCGACGCCTCGACACACACCTCTTTCTCATTGTCGACGCTCCAATTTTTCGAATGATCGTCAATACCCTTGCTTTCAAAGTTTTCTTCACCATCTTTATCGCTGATGTCAATTTGAGAAGATTGGCTTGAATGCCTGGATACTGAAATTGCTTGTTCGTGGCCATCTTTTAAAGCATTATCCGAAGCAGACTTAGTAGTCTCTTGCTTACTTGTAATTTCAGCATCAGCTTTAATAGCTGGTCGCAACCAACTTTCGATGGCATGACCGCTGAGTTCTTCTTCATTGCTAGCATTGCAACCAGCTTCAGCACTCTTCGTGCTCTCACTTCGATTGCTTCTTAAATTACCATGTTTGACGTAGGTTTCCAAAGGCGATGGTTCAGACGCTTTTATTAATGCTGAATGGTCTGCTTGCCGGACGTTTGGATCTTTACTGAGTACCAAATGTTGGCTGCTCAAAATCTTACTCTCAATGCTAGATTCGTTCTTCATGTCTGAACCCGGTCCCACTGACCTTGTGTCCAATTCAGCACTCAGAACTATTGGGTACACAGCAACAGCATTTCCTTGTGATGCCGAGTTGAAAGCCTCGTGGAGACCAGTTGAGATCTGAGCCATTTTATCAGAGGTGCTGTCCTCCTTTTCACGCTGACCGATTTTAAATCTGTTTCCTGTACGGTCGGCAACCGAATCGTTATCTTCCTTATCATCACTGGAGTGACTATCGAGATGCCTTGTCAATCTGGAGGTTGTTCGCTGCAACACACGGCGGACATCGTTAGGAGATGGCTCTTTACGCACAGTACTCTCGTCTTCGGCATGAGCTGACTCCTCATATACATCCTCTTGGAGTTCCCTTTCGAGTTGACCTAGAAGAGCCTGGATGCGAGCCCCAGGCTTGGCAGCACCATTCTTGCTTTTTCTCGACTTACCTGTGCGAGTCCCTGATGTGAAGATATCATCGACGATGGCACTGCCCCTTGTCACTTTATTCGGGTGCTCGAATGTATCATAACTTTTCTTCCAGAGTACCGGATTGGTATTCTCTTGTGATTCAGGGTAGCTTCGTAGTTCCCAATGCGCAGGTAGATTCCCAGACCGTGGAGGTAGCCGAGCACTCTTACGCACTCCGAACTCTGTCGGCGTTTCCTCAGTCCAGTCACCATTGGCTCGTGCTTGAGCACTAATGTAAAGCCGCTGCCAGGCGAAATAGAGAGGCACGTCCTCATCAGAGGCTAAGTCACGTGCTTTGAAGAAAGCTTTAGACTCTCGAAGCATACGCTCGTATTGAAGCAACTGATCGTCACTGACAGAGACCTCCGCCCTCCTTGTTGGCGTCTTTCCGTACATTCTCATCTTGTTATGCGCACGAGTGGTAAGATTAGAGCAGTGCAAATGAAGGAGCTGATACGCTTTAACGAGGAAAGCGAGCACTTATTTTTACTCGTGTACTGCCTTCCTCCGTTTCAACCTTCCAGCGTTCTGGTCGGCACTTCACTATGACTTCAAACTCCGTATCAAGCTTCAACCAATCTTCAATTTAGCTCTGGATTACTTCTGATTACCTCGCACTAGACTCTGGCGTCGTTGTTTGCCTGCTGAGCGTCCGGAGCTTGACCCGTCTCATCCTCCACGATAAGCTCTGCCGCGTGGGCAGCGACCATGAGCACGGACGAGTGGACGTTCCCGTTCGGTATCAGTGGGATGACAGAAGCGTCTGCCACACGCAACTTGTGCACGCCAAAGACACGCAGGTGATTGTCGACCACCCCCTCTTCCTCCGACGCCGCCATGGATGCACTGCCGACCCAGTGGGAGTTCCGGAACGTGGCCTCGTACACCCACTTGTTCAAGTCTGTTCGACAGAGTTAGTTCCAGAGACTCGAGTTCATTGTACTTGATATCTTACCTTGCTCTGTCGCGTACTCTGCTCCTGGAGAAAGCTCCTTTCCAATAAAATGCTTCTCCTCTATGCACATCCGTCAGATCTGCTCGTTTCTCAAGTAGCTACATGAAACGTACGGAGCTTAGCAGCAATCTCCCGCACGATAGATACGCCCCATGACAGCTTCCAGACATCAGTGCCGGACAGGTACTCTTCTGACTTATACATGGGGACTTCTCCTACAATGTCTGGAATTGCATTGTTCGCGTCGATGGACTCGTTTGCAGGCACGTTGCCATCTTTTGCGGCCAAAAACAGAGTGTTTCTAGCCTCTGGATGGAGAATGGTGACAGTGAACAAGACGCCGTCGTTGTGATCCAACGAGTCACTCTTTGTGATGTGAGGCTCCGACTGACTCGGAAAGAGAGTCAGCTGTACTTCTGGGACGGTGGAGCCGGGAGGAATGAGGAAAGCCCCAGCAGAGATGCCAGTCGTCCCCAGAATACCAAAGCTAGAGGCGTTGGATGCATTCTTTCTCGCGCCAAAGAATTTTTTCAACTCAGCCTCCAGGTTCATGCTCGTAGGCGACAAGTCCTCAAAAGCTACACCGATAGAAGGGTGGTCCTGCAGATTCTTGCCAACGCGAGGCAGATGCTTCTTCACTGGGATGTTGAGAGGAGAGAGGATGGCTGCGTCACCAATACCTGACAACATAAGGATCTTTGGGGTGTTGATGGCTCCGGCTGTCAAAATCACTTCTCCCTTTTGTGACAAACGAATAGTGCGCCGGACCTTGGTCACCAAGTCCTCCACTTCCACTCCAGTAGCACTTCTTCCTTCATCCAGGTGAACTTTCTAAGACATAAAAGTGTATTAGATATCGGTGCATCAGTAGCTATACGAAGAGAGTATGTACGGTCACTTGGGTATGGAGCAACAGCTTAAAGTTTTCTCGGCCTTGACGCAAGACGGGGCCAAGAAATGTGCGAGCAGCACTATCTCGAACGCCATCTCGAATGTTAAAATGGTAGAATCCTGCGCCAAAGCGACCGTATGGAGAATTAAAGTCGGAGGTTCTAGGGATGCCGACATCCTCACATACATCCACGAACTGCTGAGCCAATTCGAAGGGTTGCGGTGGTGGCGGAGGCATCGTCCGGATCACCCCGTTCGATCCGTGATACGACGATGGCGGACCTTGGAACTCCTCCATGGCCAAGTACAACTCCAGGGCCTTTTCCCATGTCCATCTGGGCAAATTCCACTTTTCAAGGTCCGATGGAAGCGCTCGAACTACGAAGGCAAGGTCAGATTTACCAAGCGTACGACTGGTAACGGGATATACCATAAAGCATAGCGTTATGAATACCGCACCCGCCTAGGGCCTTGGCAACATGGACGTCAGGGTAGTCCCAGTGAAGATCCGGGGTGTTGGCGACGTTCGTCCAGTAAAAGGGAACGTCAAAGGCTGTCATGTCACTGTGTTCTGCGTCGATTTTTGCCTGAAAAAATACGTCAGCCGAATGTATGGATCTATACTCGCAGAAGCAGTTTCTCTACCTCTCCGCCAACATCCGCTTGAGATGCATTGCCAGCCTCGATGAGCAGTACTCGTCGGCTCGGATCGTCTGATAACAATTTGGCAATGACAGAGCCGGCAGGTCCACCGCCAACGATAATTGCGTCGTACTAGAAAGTGATCATGTTAATTAGGCTTGTCGGTGGAAAAAGCTGAGCGCAAGCCTACCACGTCATCATCGAGGGCAGTTGCGGAAGGCGCGCTGTCCCGTGCAACGTCACTTGCTCCGAGCTGGACAAGAAAGACGATCAAGGCGATAGCGAGTCCACATCCGGCGAGGATGAGGAGCGTACGAGTCAGTCGCCACGCTATTGCAGACGCCGAGTGTGGCGTCGCCTGCCCGTGCTCCGGGTCCATCTCCGGGCTTTGGTCATCTTGGTCATTGGCGTCGTCCAAGAGAGCCGTCTTTTCATTGGCTTGCATCGGCATCATACAGCGCTGTCGTCGGCAGTGGCTATCGCAAGTCCCTCGAATGGATCCGCCGCGTCTTTGGTAGAAGGTTTTGCTTTTTTCAGAGTTGCTTGAAGTTTGAGATCTTGGACGGACGCAGGCATGTCGCCCAAGATCTTTTGACAGATCGGTACAGAACCGCTGATACGGTCCAAGATCTGCTCTATGCGAGTCCAGATACGACGTGACGGACGATGCGCTAGTCGATCGGTAGGGCATGGAGAGCTATTTATACGACAAAGTGAATTCAAGGACTGCCGGAAAACGCGTGCGGACGGATTCGTACGTCATGAGCACGTCGTCGCCGAAGAATCCTCCTACGCGTAAGGTACCTCTACCATTCTTCCGGCGTTCAGGCAAACCCATACGTATTTATGCTTCCTTTCTTCGAACGATCTAGTCAGGACCGGACGAATCGAATGGTAAATTTCGCAACAAGATCCTCCGTCTCTCCTCCGTCTCTGAGCAGAACGGTATCACGAATACTCTTCCAGATGATGACACTAGGGCTTCCATTGGCGATCTACAAAACCCAAGGGAGACGATAGAGAACCTAAAGAGCGAATTGAATAGAAGGCAAGAAAGTTATGTTCGAAGAGAACGCCAATATCGGATTCGAATCGATGAGTTGCAAAGACAGATCAGTGACGGCAAGCCATCTCGTTATCAGGTCTCATCCATCGACAGCACGATGGATCAGCTACGGACGATGCATCATCGAATACTGGAAAATGTGGGTCAGGTTCAAGACCGAACTAGTATCATCCTTCAAGGTGCGCTTGACTCCCTATAGATACCCTGCCCTCTAGTAACTGGTCGACGTATTTGCAGACCAAGAAAAAGACCTCCTGCGTGCTTTTCGTGCGCGACTGTACAGTGTCCAGGAGGAGCTAGAGACAGAAAAAAGCAAAGGTGGCGATGGCGCGAGTGCGTGGATCGAAAAAACCAAACAACTGGAAACCGAATTGGAGTGGACCAAGGAACTAGCCGATCGATTAGATCGTCTCAACCAAAGCCTCACAAAGGAGAACCAGCGACTCAAGACCCAGTACACTTGCCAGGAAAACGACCGAGAGTTCCTCGTCACCCAACTCGTGGCAGCCAAGAAAGACAATGCACGCCTTCGGTCGGATCTGACTGCTCTCCAGGAACAGTTGGAGAACGACCCGACTGACGGTCGGACGGACCGTTCGGTGTACGCCAAGCCGACGTCAGCGTCTGTGAGTTCCTTGCCGGACGTGCGTTCGTCACCCGCGCCCTCTCTTCGACCGACGACGGCTGGAGTGAAGCCACTGACAGCACCGATCAACCAGGAGTCAGATGGTCGGTACAAGGATGTCATCAATCGCTTGAAGCGACTGTTGGAGACCGAGAGAAGAAGTCTGCAGCATGCAAGAGTGGCGTACAAGAATGAAATTCAGAATCGAACAGAACTGGAAAAGCTCATCAAGGAATGTGTCCAAGATGTGCGAAAGGAGGTCGCTCAGCAACAAGCTCTACTTCAGCTGCCGACCGTCAGTTCATCGCGCCACAAGCAGGACGGGGAGGCGAAACGAATGGAGCTTCCAGATAGACAAAAGTTCATCGAGGCCTTGTTGGCGAAAGAGAGATTACTGGAGCTCTTGTCTTCTCGAGCATTCCCAGTCCACTCTGGGCGAGACCCACTGCTGACTCGAGTAGCTTTCTCCCAAGATGAAGTAGGGAGAGTAGTAGCCAGTGCGACCAAGTTTTCATCCGCCGATCGCAGTCACGAAGTTACGATGTAGAAAGCCATGGAAGAGTGTCATGCGTCAAGAAGGTTGACAGAAGTCAAGTCGAGGTGTACCCTCAATGCTCTCGTAGCGCCGGATAGAGATACACGATAGGAAAGGCGAGATACAATGGACAACGCCATTTTTCTTTGTTCATTACACCCGGACAGGCCTGCTCTATAAAGGATAGTTACGTGGAAATTATTACGTGCTGTCACTGCGCTTATCGTGTGCAAGTGCATCATGTCGCGTGGAAGAGATCCGGAGTCGCGCGTTTCATGTGGCAACTTGTACGCTAGCTAATTGCAATCCCTGTGTACGAGCGCATCCAGTGAATTTACCCATGTTGACTTGGCCGAGAGCCGACGGGTCGCGTAGATCTGTATTGCTTACAAGATACGGATGATGCCTCATCTACAGTGATCCTGTCTGATGCTGCTATCCTTCCCATTTAGCATGCGAAAATGATGAGAACTCGTGCGGAATGGCACCGAACGGAGTTTCACGCATAGAAATGCCAGTGGTTTTAGCATCGGATCTTTGCGTATGCGCAGCATTTACTCCGTGCTCTAAAATGCCCATTTCCGGATGCCATGTTGCTCGGCAACTTCTCCACCTAGTCGAGGGCTGTAGCTCGCGGGAAGGGTGGATAGCCACCGCGGTGGTCTCTCCAGGAGCTCCGTCGAAGTCTATGCCGGTTTCATGTCGAGGCTTTGGTGCAAGATTTCGACGGAAAGCGTAACGGCTCCCATCCACTGTGTGCTTGTCTACTTTGCCACCTCATATGCGACCTCTCATGATCTTTGTATTTGCCCTGATCTACAAAGGCTTTTATGTGCTAACAGAATAAAAAGTATCTTTGAAGAGGGGAAATGTGAGCTGTTGCAGTGAACAAAACGGCTCGACTCGATCTTGTAACGGGCTTCTGGCTTTTATGCTGCCCTCGGCATTTTTCGCAGGAGTCTCTCGTAAACTCTAGAATGCACGTCGATGACTGGTTTCTAGTAGCCTTGGGCTTGTGCACCGGCGACGTCTAAAAGTTCTTCCCGTCTGAACGCGCTGGCAGTAACGCGGGCAATCGGATACTTGATGGCGCCGCAATTCGGCCAACGCTGCTATCGAAAATTTCTGTCATTTCGTCATCACTAGTAATGCCTCTGGTCAAGTGTAGAGGCAACGCGGTGCAAGTGCGACAGCGTGGCCATCTCGATGTTCAGATGTTCTGCATCCAACACTGCATAGAAGCAAAGCGGGAGGGTACATACCTCGTACTTACCGGGCCATCTAGGACAGTGGGATAAGTGCTCGTCGCCAAAGACGAGACGGAGCTAGCTCGCAGGTGGAGGGCGTTTCAAGATTGGGCATAACTGCAAAAAAGAAGGAGAAACGCCGTCGTCACGTCTGCCGCGCGTACTCGTGGCGTTGTACCAGCTCGCCTGCGTCCGCTAGGTATAAAGCTCGGCGCGTTGGTAGCCATTCAACCCTTCCACCCTCCTTCCGTTCCAGAAGAGATCGCAAGATTTATAGAAGGAAAGAAATATATTTCAAAACACGGAAAGAAAAATCCTTTCAGCCGAGAGTAAACCGTTTGAAAGCCTTTCTCCTCTCTCTTTTCTCCAAACAAGAAAAGATCAAAACCTGCCGGCCAGTTTGTCCTCATTCGATATTTTCTGTGCTTGAACACAAGCCCATACTCCCTCCACGGAACAAAACGAACCTAATGCACGAATCCGCTGCCTCCCCTGCTCCAAGCAGCTCCTCTCTGATTAAGATCGAGGACACGGTGCCGCGGCCAGAGTCGACGGCTCGCGATCTTGAAGAGACGCCGAATCTTCAGCAGACGTCAAGCCTTGAAGCGCCTGTCTCGTCCTCCACGGACTCGCTGTCCCTCGCCACGATCCCTGTGCCCGAGTGCCTAGAGGGATCCCCCTACTTCAATGCCCCGCTTTCGATGCCGCAGCCGTCGCATCAGACCCACGTGCCCATGCGCCAGCGAAAGTCGTTGCTCCACATGAACCCCGTCTGCAACTTTGAGGCCTTCAGCCTCCACTTCCACCTGCCGCTCAAAGTGGCCGCTGAAAAGTTTGGCGTCCGAGCTACGGCCTTCAAGAAACGTTGTCGCGCTATCGGCATCCGTCACTGGCCGTACCGAAAAGTGCGCTCTCTCAAACGCAGTCTTCACGAACTGAACCGGTGTAAAGAACAAGGAGCTCTCAACGACAAGCAGCAGTACCAGTACACGACGTTTAAGAAGCAGCTTGACAAACTTATGTCCCCAGAGACGTATGGCATCGATCCTTCCGGTCGAATCAACGCCCACGCCTTTGACGACGACGACGACAGCACGGACGAGTGCTCACCCACAGGTCGCTTCGGCGCTTCGTTCGGAGACTGCAGCATCAGCCCCGACTCGGATCGGTCATTCGGCGACTTCCAAGTGCCTCCTCACATGCGCATGCGTCGACCCATGTATCAGAAACCCATGTACGGTGGAGAAGTGCCGACGGTAACCCTCCGATACCAGCCCAACCGCATGGTCAACGGCTCCTTCGACCCTTACTTTATGGACTCGATGATGATGGACTCGTCCAAGCCCATGGCCATCTACCCGCACGACGCGCCAGAAGAGAGCATGGGCGACCACCCGTCCAGTGGTTGTGCGTTGGACAACATGAACCTCCAGCATGACTTCATGCCGACCGAGATGAAGTACGAAGACGTTCGGCCGGTGCACGATGGAGAGGACCACTTTGCCGAGACCGGGACGCTCTTCGACGACATCTTTTGCCACATTTCGCCCGACTACGGCTGCCTCGTCTAGAGCACCGCCGAACGAAGAGGTATTTAAGCTGCTATCCGTCTTGGGTGACGGCAGCGGTCCGAACGACCTGACTCCAAGATTTTACACCTCCACTAGCGTCCCAGTTTTCCACCCTCTCCTGCATTCCCTCTCGGAGCTAGTACTCTCCACGACCTTTGGTATCTACGAAACGAAAACACAAAAATACACTTGCATCTTTGCCAAATTCATCCTGCTCATTCTTTCTCTCTCGCAAATACATGCAACTGGTTACTGATGGTGCGAAACCGACCTAGTACTCCTCACCAAAGTCGTCTTCCTCGCCGTCGCCTTCCGCAGTCTCGGCGCTGACCTCCTCGTAGTCCTTCTCGAGCGCAGCCAGGTCCTCACGAGCCTCCGAGAACTCTCCTTCTTCCATACCTTCGCCAACGTACCAGTGGACGAACGCACGCTTCGAGTACATCAGGTCGAACTTGTGATCGATGCGTGAGAAGACCTCGGCAATCGCACTCGTGTTCGAGATCATGCACACGGCACGCTGCACACGAGCGAGATCAGCTCCCGGAACCACCGTCGGTGGCTGGAAGTTGATACCACACTTGAAGCCTGTCGGGCACCAGTCGACAAACTGGATCGTACGCTTCGTCTTGATCGACGCAACGGCGGCGTTGACGTCCTTCGGGACAACGTCACCACGGTACATGAGGCACGTAGCCATGTACTTGCCGTGACGAGGATCACACTTGGCCATCATGTTCGCGGGCTCAAAGGCGCTGGCGGTAATTTCAGCGACAGATAGCTGCTCGTGGTACGCCTTTTCGGCCGAGATGACCGGAGCATACGACGAAAGCATAAAGTGGATGCGCGGGTATGGCACCAAGTTCGTCTGGAACTCGGTGATATCCACATTGAGGGAACCGTCGAAGCGCAAGGACGTCGTCAGAGACGAAATGACTTGGGCAATCAAACGGTTTAAGTTCGTGTACGACGGGTGGCCAATGTCGAGTTGACGACGGCAAATGTCGTAGATGGCTTCGTTGTCCAACATGATGGCAACATCAGTGTGCTCGAGCAGAGCGTGGGTCGACAGCACCGAGTTGTAAGGCTCGACGACGGCCGTGGACACCTGCGGCGATGGGTAGATCGTGAATCCGAGCTTACTCTTGCGACCATAGTCGACACTCAAACGCTCCAAGAGGAGGGATCCGAGACCAGATCCGGTGCCACCACCGACAGCGTTGAAGACGAGGAAGCCCTGGAGACCAGTGCAGTTGTCCGCAAGCTTACGGATACGGTCGAGCACGAGATCGACGACTTCCTTACCGATGGTGTAGTGACCACGCGCGTAGTTGTTGGCCGCGTCTTCCTTTCCAGAGATAAGCTGCTCCGGGTGGTAGAGCTGGCGGTAGGCACCGGTGCGGACTTCGTCACAGACACCAGGCTCAAGGTCGACAAAGACCGCGCGGGGAACGTATCGGCCAGAGCCGGTTTCGGAGAAGAAGGTGGAGAATGCCGTGTCGTCCTCATCGCCAACGCCCTTCTCGGTCACGACCTGTCCATCGGGCTGGATGCCGTGTTCAAGGCAGTAGAGTTCCCAGCACGAGTTGCCGACCTGGATGCCTCCCTGGCCGAGGTGGACGGAGATGATTTCACGCATGTTGGAGTGTGTCTAGTGGTTTTCGACTTGCGGTGGAAGCGAAAGAAAGTGTTGTGATGGCACTTGCTCTCGACGGTGCGGAAAAGGAAATGAAATGGCTGGAACGCGGGAGACTCAAACTTTTCTTTTAACCATCCGTTTGTACTGACTTCAGTATGGGAGTTGATAACGGTTAGGAGAAACGAAAGTGGACTAAGACGCGGATATGGTCCTACGGTCCTGACATGGGAGAGAAGGACTCTGTGCCGCCTAGATGGCGATAAGAAGCATGGATGGAAGAGGGAGGATGCAGAGTAACATAATTCAAACAGAGATTCTATTAGAGTTCTAGGCGTTCTTTACATGCGCAGGGGCGACGAGGAAGATGTGAATGTTGCCTTCCACTGCAAGCAATCCAGACCGTTCTTTCGCTCGTCGGCGATTCACGATCACGTGGCGCAAGTCTTCCACCTACACATTTATTAGCTTCAATGCATACATGTCACTAACGCATACAAGTTACCATGGTCGGGTTCAGATTAAAGTAGTTGTGCCGCAAATTGTGGACGTTGTTGTCCATCCAGGTCGTATCCACTACATCCATGTCCAGGATCTCGTCTTCATTGGAGGCTTCTTCGCCGTTTCGTGGCGCATTGTACGCGTACTTAGCCACACCGCTAAACACGCCCCTTTGGTTCATGAACGCCGCATCCGTATCGAGTCGAGAATTGTCAAAGGGCCCTGCTGTCCGATGTCGCTTCCGCCACTGGGTCACTCGTCCTTCGTCCGGACTTGATTCGGTGCTGTCTGATCTAGCAGTCGCTGGCCGTCGAAGCTTGCCGACGTGTTTGCCAATAGTATAGATAGGAATGTCAAGCAAGTGCGCACGAGAGAGCCACTCCGAGTACACGAGTGCCCCGTCTCGTCGGTCTCCGTAGACAGTAATGTGGTGGCAGAAGCGGTGACTCTTGTCGAACGCTCCTCCTCGCTTGACAAAGTCCACCTGCGGGTAGTCTGCATTCACCAGCGTCAACGTGGCCAATTCTGCCTTTTTCTCATCCATCTCGCCTGCATCCAGGTCCTACGCCAATCACACTCGTCAGCATTCGAGTCCATGAACAAGCATGATACCAACGTACCTTAAAGACAGGGTCCAAGTAGTCCCTCATGAGCGACGCAAAGTAGACGCGAGCTCCGATCGAGTGCGTCAAGACATGGATCCTGCCATAGCCAGCGTCCACGATGCTCCGCAAGAACGTGGCAAAGTCCTTGGCCGTTTGTTCGCTCTCACATCCGATGCTCTTGGCTACTCTTTCGTCAATCATCGATCAAACTGTGGCAATCCATAATGAATACCTGGAAAGTAGGTGAGGGTGGCAGCCGTGGGCCAGCTGAAGACGAATGGATGCAAAGTCGGGGGAAAGTCTCCTAAAGCTAGCAACTGGCCGAGTCTCGAGATGCCATAGTCCAGAGGACAGTTGTACCCGTGAATAAAGACAAGCGCTTCATTCGTGTTCACCCGGACATTGGCGCTCGACAAGGGTCTCGTGATGACACGCGCCTCCTCTTCTCGCAACTGATCCATCGGTGACTTGAGCACAGGCACACAGTCTTCAGCTTTGGTTGGAGTGTCCAGTAGATTAATAGACGATACGGACGTCTTCACGGTTCCGTTCCACGGCGTTAGGTGCTTTACTTGAGGAAGGAAGGAGAAGAAGCCGCCAGATATGGAACACTCGACGCTCGTGACTCCCCACCCGAGCTCCTTGGCATGCTTTGGGAACATCAACACTTCATCCGGCTTACTCTCTGCTCGGTTATGCGCGTATGCGATGCGGAGACTAGCAAAGCAGTACCCACTTCCGTGCTCTCGACTTTGGAACGGCCCAATCGGTCGACCGTGCTCCCACTGTCCATGCAGGTGCTCTCCGTGGAAGCTGCTGTCTCTCCAGATACCAAAGCCGTGCGGCCTGTTCTCGTCGTCCAAGCCGCCACAGTACTGAACGACAGCCCGTTGGTTGGAAGTACAGAAGACGAGAGGAGACAGGTTTGCACTGTACTCGAGCGTATGCATTTCGGACCGATGAGGAGTGATCCGCCACCAGACGGTTGGGTCGATCCAGTGCTGCCGACCCACCCATGGGTAGAGGTAGTGCGTGACAAAGTGGAAGATGACTGTTAGACACTCGAGGACAATGAGCGAGACCCACACGGTATTGCGGGCAATGCGCTGGCTCTCTGGGATGTCGTCGGCAAGCCAGAAAAGAGCCTTGATGTCGTTCGTGATGACCAGGGTCAGCATCTCTGCCACTATAACCCAGTAGAGCATCCACCGGATCACCAAAGCTAGCTACACGTATGCTCACGTCAGTGCACCTGTAACCAGATTGAAGGCTTTAAAACGTACTCTAGCTGCAATAAAGGCGATGATGACGCATCCGACCGTCAGTAGCAGACGCTCGATCGTGATCTCATGGTCCAGCGCTGGTGAGAACATCCATCAGTCTCCATCCAGAACACCTGATATATAGAGAAGCATACCCCACGAAGTTAAAATATCTCCAGTGAAAACCAGGACGACGTAGATGACGAGAATCCATGTAATCCACTTTTGCTGTGTCGAGTACTATGTCATCACAGCAATTAGAAGACGTGTCTCTTGTCCTGATACATTCGTCGACGTACTTGTCTGTAAACACCTTTATAGCGACGTTGGTTCCGGCGGTCCATCATGATCTGAAAGACACTGTGCAAGGCAAAGGAGTCAGTATCATCGACAGAGTATGCGTGGAAAGCAATCGAAGGTGGTAAGGCGTACGGATGATAGTTGAAACAATCGACCGTGCTGTCTTCTGTGTGTCGACTCGAATCACTTGCAGCATCAGGCACTTGGTTTTCATTTGTAGACGTCTCTGCAAGCAAGTCCATGCGGAGTGAAGAGTCTACATGCTGCGTCCCCATGCTCGCACCTCGGTCGTGAGATGAGAAATAAGTTAGTGCTTGAATTTGTTGCAAAAATTCGGATGTGATTCGGCATTTATAATTGATACGTTTCCGAATGGCTGCGTTTTGCAACGCGCCGTAAGTCGAATGCTTTGCAGGCACGCAGTCAATTGTGCGATCTAGCTCAAATAAGGTGCGCAAGAAGCGACTTGTCGGTACTCGTGCTTATTCTTTCCACGTTCGACTAGAGAAAAGTATTTCCAAGTGACTCAATTAACAGATACCAATCTGATTCTTATCGCATTTAAAACTCGGAAGGTTGCATGAAGGTACCGAAAGACAACCAAGCAAACAACCACTTCGTCATCTTTGCTGCAAGGCTCTAGCGGACGAATTGCCATGGCGCCTGCAGACTCTAGCGACAACGCACCCAAAAGACAGAAAACAGAGGACACGCGACTAACGCATCCGTACGGTGTCCAGCCTCTCGGACACTACTTTGCCGACCAAGACCGAGGCATCGTGGAATGCCGCACACCAGGCCTGGGCAGACTTGCGTGCGTTGACGACTTATATCTCTTGAGTTTGTTGAATTGTTTGTCCGCCAAAGACCTGGATACACTAGGTCAATGCAGCCGTGCGTGCTACATTTTCAGCCGCCATGACGAGCTGTGGCGAGTGCTAACGCTCGAAGAATTTCAAGGAGACTTTTGCGTCCGGCCAACATGGCGAGACAGCTATATTGCGTCCAAAACAAAGAGGACGGATGTGCCGCTAGCCCGTCCGTTGTCCTTCCCAGGCTTTTATTCAGACCTTTTGTTTCAATCTTTCTACTGCGCCAAGGTGCCAGTGGCTGAAAAGTGGGTTCGAAAAGACAATATGGACCGTATTAATGCAGACGACTTTACTGTTGAGCAGTTCCGAAAGGAATATGAGATTCCGAACCGACCTGTGCTCATTCAAAATTGTGTTTCGAAATGGCCAGCAGCACAAAAGTGGACGGACGAGTACCTTGCAACTGCTTCTAGAGGCAAGACGTATTCGGCTGGAGGATACCAGATGAGTATGGAAAAGTACCTCGAGTACAGTCGCACTTTGAAAGATGATCAGCCTTTGTTTATATTCGACCGCTACTTTGCCTCCAAGGCTCCGCAGCTAGGAGAGGACTACAGTGTCCCGTCCTACTTCCAGGAAGACTTGTTCCATTTACTAGGAGACAGTCGTCCGTTCTTTCGCTGGCTCATCATCGGTCCCGAGCGGTCTGGATCCACCTTTCACATCGACCCGAACTCTACGAATGCCTGGAACGCCGTGTTGAGAGGCAAGAAGAAGTGGATAATGTTTCCGCCAGAGATCATTCCTCCTGGCGTGCACCCGAACGAAGACCTAAGCGACGTTTCGACGCCAGTGTCGCTCATGGAGTGGTTCGTGACTTTCTACCGACAGGCGGAGAAGCTTCCGAAAGACAAGCAGCCGATCGAGTGCGTCTGTGGCGAAGGCGAGATGGTCTTTGTTCCGCACAACTGGTGGCACTTGGTTCTGAATCTGGAGGAAAGCGTCGCCATCACGCAGAACTACGTCTCGTCGGCCAACTTGAAGAGCGTCGTGCGGTTTCTACGGGACAAACCAGACCAAGTGTCTGGGTTTGACCATCTGGAGCAGCGGAAGGAGTTGCCAACGTCCTTCGAGGCAGCGCTGCAGGATCGTCTTCCGGAAGCGTACGATAGAGTTTGTAGGGAGCTTTCGGAGGAGGAAGAGAGCCGGAAGAGCAAGTGGGAGAAGCTGGTGGCGGAACCTCAGTCAGCTTCCTTCTCCTTTGGCTTTCAACTATAAGATTAAGTAAGCCGTGTCTCTCGTGCCGTCGTATCTCACTTTACTGTGTATCTTTGTGTTGTTGTCCTAATAAAGTGTACTCAGTCCTGGACACTTGGGAAAAGAATGGTGCGGCCGGGTGTTTTGTAGACAGCACAATCCAAGCCACCGGCCGAATTCTCGTCGTCCGATGGGAGGCATGGCACGAGAAGTGGACAGAGCCATCGGGGCCCTGTCGACCATCGTCCTGGGCGTCGGCATATTGATGGTACGTTGTGACTCGCATGTCTTGCCTGTAGATCTTTTGGTCGAGTGGAACTGACGCACAACCTGATCTTTAGGTCCGAGAGCTCATCCGACGCACCACTGGAAAGAGCAAGTGGGAAGAGTATGACGGAACGATGACTGCCGATGCGTACCACCAGTATGTTGGTATTATAATGCTCTTATCGTATCTTTTGTCTAACCGTCGTCGTTGTCGATCTTGCAGACGCAAGTACACTCGAGCAACACTCCCTCTCTTCCAGCACAGTGGTAGCTGTGACTGTGGCGCTTTATGGTACCGCTATCTTCTCTGGACTAGACTAGATGCGCAACTGACGCTAGAGATAGTTTCCAGATCCTGGCGCCCAAGAGCGTCGAGGCTTTTGACGACAGCAACACCTTGTCCTGCAAAAAGGGTCGCTTCCCCTATCTTGTCCGTTTGGTTTCCATAATTGTATATACAGGATCTAATTCGATCTTTGTGTGCTGAATAGATCGCTCCTACCTCGTGCTTTGAGATGCTGGAGGCGCCAGAGATTTCTCTCTACGAATCCAAAAGCTCTGGCTGTCAGCACTGTTTCTGCGCCAAGTGTGGTATGTCGGCCTCTGTTTTATTTTTATAGAGCATGGTGTTCATTTTCGGTCATAGGCATCCACATCTTCCAGTTCGACCCCAGCCAGCCAGACTGCGTCGGTGTCAACGTCTACTGCGTGGATGACTCGACCCTCGACAACATTCGAGTACGCTGACCATATCTTCACTTTAAATGACGTAGCTAACAAGGTGGAGTAGGTCATATTTATCCCGAAAGGAGCTCGACCAATGTTCGGGAGACAAGAGTCGGCTCCGTTGCCTACTTCTCGAGTCCGTCCTATCTTAAAATTGATTCACAATACAGAATTTGACGTTGTGCATGAGCAGAAGGAGAGAAGTGAGATCGAGGGATCTGGCATGTCGGAACTGGAACATCTTCCAGCGAACGAGGAAAATCCGCAAGCGTAACACTTCTTTTGTATAAAACTAAAGCAAGCGAATTTTTACGCATGAAGACAGAGCTTTCCACAAGCAGCTACTCTTGTGGTCCAAGCTGGAGGGAAATGACAAGATGAGCAAGGAGAGGCACTTGTCCAGCAGCGATGATACGCAGTCCACCGCTAGCTCCTCCCCGAGTGACTCTCGACCATCGGTGCGCTCCTCTATCTTCTGAAACCACCTCCGAGACACTTAACTCTGTCTAGTTTTCAAGTGAAGAGACGGTGTCGTTGGCCAACATGAAGGAGCAGCTGCAGTACTACCTAAAGGTATTCATCTTATCTTGAGACTGAGATCCTGTAATTGTTCATGTGTCTTGTGATGGAACGCAGCGGCACTTGACAGGGCCTGAAGAGACAAGGGAAAAGGATGAAAAGTTCCACGTCTAGCTTGATGATTTTGCCACTTTAAAATTACAAGTACTATAAATCGCACATGAAAGGACTTTTACTTGCGTCGTTTAAGCATTCAGGTAGCTTTCATTTCAGCTACTTGGAATGTGTCATTTGACATAAATGAGCTCTTGGTCCTCCTGATCACAAGGTACTACCGAGCAACGCGCCTGACATGTGTGCTGCTCACGCACGACTACTTCGGTCGATCAAAAGAACTTTACTAGCGCTTAGTAAAGTATGAGACGATCTGAATGTCCCTATCTCGCTTCAGAATGGCATCGTTTGGTTGAAGTTATGCTGCTTATCTGAGTTTCAGCTTGACAAAGGAGGGCCTATACTCGTATGCAGTCAAGTACTCTTGTGTCACCAACGCCGAGAGTTTCCAGGGCTTGCTGTCACCCGACATTTAAAACCTCTTTACCGTCATCTTCTCCTTTCCAATTTGGTAAAAAGCTCACAGATTATCGCTCGTGGGCGTCCTATCAGCACAAGACACTTTGCCAAATTTCTTTAAGAAAACGTCTCTTTTCTTAGCAGTCGGTACGCGTACCAAAATTTAGAGCACCGGATAGAGAACCACCACGAGCTATCTCCTGAGCTCCTCCGTTCGACTTTAGCACCACTCCTCTCGTGATGAGTAACAATACACCAGACTACTACGCTGTCTTGGGCGTCTCCAGGAGCGCCACGACCGACCAGATCAAGGATGCGTACCGAAAACTAGCACTCGAACACCATCCCGACCGAGTAACGGATGATCGAAAGCAGCTTGCGGACAAGGTACGTCGAGTTCCTCGTGCTCTCCATTTGACAAACACTAATGCACTTGTCTTTAGACAGGAGAGTCTGAATTCCACCGTATCGGAGAAGCGTATGACGTCCTCGGAGACTCCTCTGCTCGACTTAAGTACGACATGCAAATGTTCGGAGCCACAGGCAATCCAGACCTGGACATTTCCAAGGACAACGACTACAAGCCTCTGACAGGAGAGGATGTGAACCACATGTTGCGTGGCCTGAACGACTATGAACGCTTCACGACCGCCCACTACCATCAGTCCAGAGCTGGCGGACTGCAGCACAACGGCCGTCGTGCCACCACGCTATCAGAGCGCAAGGCCATGCGTTCCACCAAGCTTCCTCCCAAGTCCCAAGGCCTGTCTCTGCTGGCAGTTCCTCTCCTCATCGTCGGTATTTGGGGGTACAATCTAAATACGGTCCGCAAGAACGCATCTCGACGCTAACTTTCAACAACAAAGAGGTTTCATTTCCGATTACTCGTGTTCGTACACAGCAGCGGCGCCCATGCCCGTGCCGATGCACATGCTAACAACTCCATAACGTTTACCCGTGCGCTTCAGCTGGTGCATCAACGTCGCCGTCATACGAGCCCCCGTGCATCCGAGCGGATGACCCAAGGCAATTGCTCCACCTACAATTCATTATAAGTATCTCATCGCTTTGTAAAATCATAAATTATATGTACCGTTCGGGTTGACCTTGTCCATCGGAATGCCGAGCTTGTCAACGCAGTACGTCGCCTGACTGGCAAACGCCTCGTTGATTTCGAACACGTCGATGTCGTCCAGGGTCAGTCCAGCCTTCTTGACGGCCTCCGGGATGGCCACGGCCGGACCAATGCCCATGATCGACGGAGGGACACCGGCCACGGCGTACGACACGAAGCGTCCGAGGACCGATAGACCCATGTCCTTGGCAACGGATCGACGCATGAGCAGCACGGCCGCAGCTCCGTCGCTCACCTGGCTCGAGTTGCCGGCCGTCGTGCTGCCTCCCTTCTTGAAGGCAGGTTTCAGCTTTCCAAGTCCCTCAGCCGTCGTGTTGGCACGGACGCCATCGTCTTGCGAGATGATGACCTTCTTCTCGTTTCCGTCTTTGTCCTTGAGGACGGTGGCCACCGGCTGGATCTCTTGCTTAAAGTATCCGTTCTTCTGCGCCTGGGCGGCCTTTTGCTGCGAGTACGCACTGAACTCGTCCTGCGTCTGGCGATTGATGCCGTTCTGCTCCGCAACGTTTTCACTCGTGATACCCATGGGGATCGTACACGCCATGGCATCCGGGGATTCTCCGATCCAGTCCCAATCGACCGTCGGCGGGTCCTGACCGATGGCCCCTAGCGTCATGCACTCGACGCCGGCACCAATGCCAATGTCGTAGTAGCCTGCTTTGATGGCCGAGACGACGTTCGCGACGGCCTGTAGACCAGAGCTGCACTGACGGTTGACCGTGTGCAGCGGAACCGAGTACGGAATGCCGGCGGCCAACTGGGCCATACGGGCCATGTTGGCGCCAGATCCAGGCTGGAGGACGTTGCCAACAACAACATCTCCAACGCGCTTGGGGTCTAGTTTCGCCTGCTTCAACACCGCCTGGAGAACCTGTCCAAGGAGGACATCAGGCGTGGTGTCCTTGAAACCGCCGCGTCTGGCTTTGGTAACAGGCGTGCGGAAGGCGGAGACAATGACGACGTCGTCGTCTGCCTGCTCGGTGGCAGCCTTGGCATTCCCGGTGCCGACGTGTGCTCTAACTCGTTCAATGCGCTGCATCTTCTAAAATGAAGCTTCGGAGGAGAGGGGATTGAAGTACAACTTGTCTTGTCAAACTCGGGATCTGCATACGTAAACCTCATAGCCCCACACTTTCGGTAACGGTTCTTAACTACTTAACTGAAAACGAAGATATCCAATCGCCTGACTGAAATTTTCATATCTCGAACATGAGCTCGGAGACGACGAGTGTGCTGACGACGGCCACGGCGGCGGCCACCATTGCCTCCGTTGCATTGTGGCAGCGGTCTCGGACGGCCAAGTATAAGAAGGTGCAGGCTGAGAGAGCCGCAGTGGATGGTATCATCTCGGCAGCCAATAACGGACATGCGCACACGAACGGAATGACGCCAGTGGCACTCGCGGATGCTGCCGAGGGATACGAACTGTTCCCCATCGACTACACTATGCACGCACAGCAGCGGCAGCGACTCATCCCGTCCATCTTGGCGGCTGACAAGTCTGCTGGGAAGACGAGATCGGCCGTCTTGCTCCATGGCGGAGACGAAGTGGACCACTACGACACGGACACGCAGTACATGTTCCGCCAAGAGAGCTTCTTCCAGTATCTCTTTGGTGTTCGAGAGCCTGGATGCGCTGGAGCCATCGACCTAGAGTCGATGAAGAGCATTCTCTTCGTCCCTCGCTTGAGTGACGAGTGGGAGCTCTGGTGTGGCGAGCGCAAGGCCTTGAGCTACTTCAAGGCCCAGTACAAGGTGGACTTTGTCTTCTTCATGGACGAGATGCACCACGTCCTCAAGAACGAGTTCGCTGTCGAGAAGCTCTACCTCTTGCACGGGAAGAACACGGACAGCGGACTCACGACGGCGACCACCTCCACCTTTGACGGCATCGAGGACTTTGAGCGTGACTTAATGACGCTGCACCCGATCCTGTGTGAGCAGCGGCTCATCAAGACGGAGAAGGAGCTGGAGCTCATGCGCTTCGTCAACTCACTCAGCTCCCAGGCGCACGTCCAGGTCATGCTGCGGATGAAGCCAGGACGAATGGAGTTCCACGCCGAGAGCGAGTTCCTCCACCAGTGCTACTCGAAGGGAGGAGCTAGACTCTATGCCTACACGTGCATCTGCGGCAGTGGACACAACGCCTCGACGCTGCACTACGGTCATCCAGGTGCTCCGAACGACCGTCGGCTGGAAGACGGAGACTTGTTGCTGAACGACATGGGGGCTGCGCTGCACGGGTACGCCTCGGACATCACCTGCACCTTCCCTGTGAACGGCAAGTTCACGCCAGACCAGCGCCTTATCTATAACGGCGTCAAGAAGTCGCATGATGCCGTGATGGACGCCATTCGACCTGGCGTCACGTGGGTCGATATGCACCTCCTGTCCCACCGAGTGCTAACACAGTACTTGCTGGAGGTTGGACTCTTCCAGAACGGAACGGTAGACGAGCTCATGGACCACGAGATCTCTGCCTACTTCTTCCCGACGGGCATGGGCCACCTCATGGGTCTCGACGTGCACGACGTTGGGGGCTTCCCTGTCGGATACGAGCGCTCTACGAGTAAGATCCTCGGTCGCTTGCGCTGCGTCCGGACTCTGGAGAAGAACATGGTACTGACGATCGAGCCTGGGTGCTACTTTATCGAAGCCCAGATCAAGGACGTGCTGAGCAAGCCGGAGACTGCCAAGTTCGTCAATCAGGAGATGCTCCAGCGCTTCCGTGGCTCTGGGGGTGTGCGTATCGAGACGGATGTGATCGTGACGGCCGACGGCGTGGAGAATATGACGAACGTGCCGCGCACGGTGGAGGATATTGAGGCGGTGATGCAAGGGAAAAAGGCCTGGCCTGCCAAGTAAGACCGAAGACGATGTTTGGCTTTTGCTACGAGTAAGAGAGAAATAAATCGAAATGGGAAAAGAGAATACTTGTTCTAGCGATTGTTGGGCGAAGGCAGTGGTCGTATGGACGACCTGGGTTTCGTTGGCGATAGAGAGTCGAACGCAGTGTGCCTCGATGATAGCTTGTGCAGACTTGACAAGAGTTTCTTGGTTTCAAACGTCGTGGGTGATGTGGCTCGAGGGATGATCGGTAAGCGAACGTACACTTCGTCAGAGCCTCGGCGTGGTGACGGGGGTGTTGGGGAAGCTGGATGAGCAGCCTGTAGTCGACGAGCGCGAGGACTTGGCTCTGGTGATGCTGGTAGAACAGGACTTCTGGGATGCTGAGGACTCGTCGCCCGTCGGTGTGCCTCCAACACCGGCGTTGTGTACATCAAGTGGCGACCTCGACGACCAAAGTATCTATTCTCAGCACGATGCACTTCACGATGCGGAGAGTAGACTGTGGATCCCATCCAGACTTCCTCTTCAGTATCGAGCTCGTGCCGACTCGGAATCTCGAGTGTTAGTGGAGACTGTTCTTCTTTCCCGACTTTGTCTTTTCCTTGCAAGGTGGGTCGAGTCTCTGTGCTTGAGGTGGACTCTTGTCCGCTAGTCTGTGTCTCTTGATCCACTCCAAACGCCTGCAAGGATCGTGATGGCTGGATTTCCTTGTCAACTTTTAGTATTTTTTCTCGCTCGTCCTCCGTTTGTATCTCAACCGTCTCGTATACACACTGCCTAGGTCCATCCATCCCTATCACGTCTTCATCTTCACTCACAAAAGAATTCATCGATGGCGTATGAAGAAGTACTTGAGGATATTCATCTTGAACAATGGCTTCTTCCAGACTTTCAGAGGACCTATTGGAGTATGCCTCCGTTGAGTTTCCTATTGATGCAGTCTCACGGACGATCGGTGCTTCATCTCCACATACCCTTTCATTTTCTTGATCGTCTAGATTCTCGGTTTGTGTCCCCGCAAGCTCATCAAGAGTCTGAAGGTCAGCAGTAGCGTCTGCTTCTCTTTCACCTTTTAAGAGCTCTAGCTGAAGCTTCTCATATATAGAGGAAGCGACTTGTGCTAAAGCCATCGACACTGTTTCATGGAGATATTGCTCGACACCTTCGCGAATAAATTCTGTAACTATGCGTCCACCTACATCTGACCTGACGGTGTGTGGATCATCCTTCTCCTCAAGTATGGTGTCTATATCGTCCGCATCTTCCCTACCGTCAGCATACTCTTCCAAATCGACAGAGTCATTTTCAGGATCTGTCCACTGTACTTGTTGTTGGATATCCACTCCTGCCATGTCTCTTCTTACAAAGGGAGACTCTTCTATTGCGATCAAAGCGTCTTCAGAGTCTACGAAAACGTCCCTCTCCGAACCCTGCACTACTGCAGAAGTGCTTGCATAATCGTCCACATGCATTTCCACGTCAGTAGTTTCTATGAGAAGTCCTGGAGTGTCATCGACAGCATCATCTGACAAAAGCGCTTTTTCTGGACTATCCATTGATGTAGAAATAGCTTGACCACCGCCCACAAAGGTATTTACATCAGTAGCTTCGTCTAGAAGAGATGGAATGTCAAAAATGGCACTACCTTGTCCTTGGACCTTTTCATCTGGCATAAAGTTTGATGTTGACGACCTAGAAGCCTCGCTTTCCTCTGCTCTTTGTTCTTCTGTCTGTTCTTCTACCTGTTGATCAAGTTGAACATCGGCAACGACTGATGAAATTTGATCTTGTACTTCGTTTAAATGATCCTCGACATCGTGATCCATCTCAATCGTCATAACAAGTTCCTGGATGATATCTCGAGCCATCTCAGCTTTATCTCTATCAACTGCATCTATATAGATACACTCTGGTTTCTGTTCAGTTGCATCAATTAAATCGTTCATAATCTCCTGCACGCATCCATCTTCTTCACAATCGACAAGCTTCGGTTCGGGATGTGCGCTATAACCGTCTACCACCATCGTGAGCATCTCGTCCAGAATACCAGACGTGCTTTTCTGCTCTGTCTTCATTGCCGATACAAGCAGCATCCCCAGAACATTGTCAATCACAGCATCTTCCAACTGTTCTTCATCTGTCTTCATATTTGCTGAGGTATCCGAGGTCGTTGGCATGCACTCAACGTCGTCAACCTCTCCAGTAGGGTCAAGCATGACAAGTATCTCGCTCAGTATGAACTGCAGTTCACCACTTTCTGTAACTTTATCACCAAAAGGAGTTAAGGATGCCTCATCTTGGAGAATAGTAGCTTTATCTCTTTGGACCTTCGAGGTGGAGGTCTCCAATACATATTCCTCTGGTACCTCTCTAATCAAGCCCAGTGTGTCTGTCGAACGATCGTCTGCTTGCTCTAAGCAATAGAGCATCCTTTGCATTACGCGGGTTACTTCATCATCGTACCCAGGCTCCTTTCGTTCCAACTCCACTGTAGCTGTGTCGACGTCGTCATCATGGGAGAGGATGTAGTCTACCATCAATTCCATTGCTGCGAGGACATCATCGGCATGTTCATCTGTACGTCCATCCTTTGCAAAAGTGTCATCTGCTTCGCTAAAGCTAGCATTGATCACATTGAACGAATCAGTCAAAAAATCTGCTTGCGTTGCTTCCATAGTCTCGACGTAATCCTTGTCTATTGCATGTTCCACATCCAAACTTGGACTAGATAACTCGTCACACAGTTTTACCTCTTCCTTGTGCCCGATATGCTCTGAATTATATCTTTCTGCTGATCCAAGGTCATTGTGCTCTTGATCAGCACTTTGAACACTCGTATTGTTGCTGTCAATGCCTTCTACCAACTGCTCATCGCAATTGGGGTTATTGCCATGTCCTAGCCGTTCGCCTAGCAATTCTTCCTTTTCTATGCAGGAACTTATGGAATGCATAATATAGCTCATCGATGGCTCTTCCTCCGCGTAGGCTATAGCCTCTGGTGCTGTCTTATTAGCTGCGTCGACAACTGACTCCCGCAACCTTTCAATTCCCAGCCACACTTCATCCAACTCTGCCTGGTCACTCACTTGACCAAGTAGATCGTCCAACTGCTCTTGCACTTCCGCTATTTCGCCTTGATCTACGAGTATCTCTTGTATCTGACGGATTGCGAGACTCACCTCTCTAAAATGTTCGCTTTCTTCAATCCCTTCCGACAATTGTCTTAGGATCAAGTCAACTTCCTCCAATTCCTGCCGCCACCGTGCTGCTTGCTCTTCTACATTTCGTTTAGCACGCAGTTGTTCGTGGTAAATTGACTCTTCAATTCCATTCAGGATGTAGTTCATTAGATCATGTACTTCCATTTCCACTTGTTTCTTCCAAAGCTTCTCCAACCGCTGCTTGTCCTCTCGTATCCTCTGACTCTCTATCTTTTGCTCGACGCCATACACCAAACCATCCATCGCATTTTCAAGTTCCATTCGATCCTTGGCTTTCTCTCTTCTCTCCATTTCGAGTCTTCTTTCTTCCTCTTCTTGTTTAATTCGTTCCATCACCACTCTGTATTGCTCTTCTGATTTTTTCTGGGCTTTTGCTTTCTGAACTACACCACAGACCAAATCGTTCATTGCCTGATCAAGCTCCATTCGCTCTTTGGCTCTTTTTCGTCTCTGCACTTCCATCCGTCGGTCTTCCTCTTCCTGTCTCCTTCGTTCTAATTCTACTCTGCGTCGCTCTTCCTCCTCACGTACAGTTCGTAACCATATTTGCTTTGCTTGGAGCAGCGACTCGGCTGTCTGAACTACTGCCGGTGCGACCATACTTGAAAATAAGCGCGTCGTTAACTCATCTAGTACTAATTCAACACTTTCGTCTAGTTCGCTGTGTGTATCACTCTCCACGTCATGCTGTTCAACAACTTCCGCTTCTTCCACTAACGCTGAAGAGTTGTCGTACTGCATGGCAAGCACTGCCTCGACATGACTGCTCTCAGAGATATCCAAAGCCGTCTCTTCCGAAAATGACTTGCCATCAATCCGAAGGTAGGCAAATGTCCGTTTCCAGTTGACGAACGGTGGAATGGCCAATGCTCTCAGCTGCTCGGACGTTCTCCGAAGATGCGCATCATCCGAGCACAGTTGCTCTTCGTCTTGAAAAGGCTCGTCTTCATCGATTGGTGCATACAGCTCCTTGTCCGTAGCCGCAATCAATCTCTCCACTCTCTCCTGAGCTCGAACATTGAACGCTTCGAACGCATCCCACAGACTATCTGGCTCCCGATCGCTCGTGGCACTCATTGCCGTTTCTAGCCAAAAGGCTGTTCAAGCTCCTAAATACGCATGCTATCTGATTATATCTAAAATGCGCAAGTCGTGGCACCAACACGAACAAACGCATCAATGCAAGAGGTGAGCTTGAGTCCGGAGCTACTCGCGACGGCTCCGACGCTCCCAGTGCGAGACCTGACCGTCATATGCGGTGGATGGGTTGTCTTCTACCTCATAGCCCGGCATTTCTTTTCCGCTCGACTCTTTCGCGACTATGAAGTGCGAAGTCCGGTCCCGCGACTGCTCTTCGGGGCATCCTTCACTTTCTCTCTCAGTCTAGCTCAACTCATCCTGTGCGAAGTGACAGGACTGCTTTCATCCAGATCTAGACTGTGGGGATGGCGAGTGAATCTCGGCGTGATCACGTACCTCCTCATAGTCTTCATTCCTCTCGCCCTCTTCTTCACCGTAAGCAGAGAGTACGGCCTTGGACGCAAGACTTCCTTCATCGTAGCCGCATGCACCTTTATCATCTACTTACCCTCATTCTGGAAACTTGGAGCTTTGCTCGATGGTGAAATCGCCGTGCCCCTTTCATTCCAGAGTACGTTCCTATCCTTGTGTCATGACCGCATCCCAATCTCATTCTTTCATGTTCAATAGCCATTTTCTCCATCCGACATGCCGTCAGTCGTGTAGGACTTCTTGGTGTCGTGGTGATGGCCACGCTATCAGGCTTCGGTGCCGTCAACTGTCCATACGAATACCTCTCATTTTGCTGGCAGCATATCGCTGAGGACGACATCGAGTCGTTGGAGAGGAGGCTTCTACACAACCTACAGCTACTATCCGCTAAAAAGAAGCGATTGAGTTTAGAGCGACGAGTGCACCGTCATGATAAAGCAGAGACCCTTTCGTTGTCTACTCGCGTCTGGAACGCCCTCACACCTTCTCCCTTGCGTGCGCCATCGGAAAGCAGTCATCAAGATTTCGTCGAAGGACTCAAAGCAGAGATCAAGACACTAAACAACCTAGGTAGAGAAATGTTTCTCGAGTTACACGACCTTCGGGACATTCAGATGCGATCACAAAAGGCACGAACGGTCCAGGGTCGGATGCTCAACTTCTTCGGCTACGTCCTGTCTGCCTTTTGCCTCTACAAGATGGTCACGAGCACCGCCAACGTCGTCTTTCGGCGGAATAGAGACAAGGATCCGATCTCGGATGCGATCGAAAAGCTCTTGTACATATACCCGGACGCGTCCTTGGTCGTGGACGTCCGGGAGGTGTCAGAGATGGCGTCTCTCGCTCTTGTGGGCGTGCTGGTGATCACGCAGACAAGAGGGTTCTTGGTGACACTCGTGAAAGTGTTTCGTGAGTGGTCGAGCATCGTCTGGTCCAACAGCGTCGTCCTCGTGTTTGCGCACCTCATGGGCATGTACTTTGTATCGGCCTTTGTCCTCATGCGCATGAACTTAAAGCAGGAGCATCGGGACCACATCGACCAAGTCGTTGGAGGTATTGACTTTGATGGCTTTCAGCTCTATTTTGACGGCGTCTTCGTCGTCAGCGCCAGCTGCAGTGTTCTCGTGCTGGCGTGGTTGCGCTTCTCCAAGGCCTCCCGGGTGTCGACTAGAAGCGATTTTGGCGTGTACGACAAATTCCCCTAGACAAAGCCATAAATATATATAACGTACTCGCACCAGCTGCAAATGGCACATCCGATCATTCAGTCGGATCAATACGCAGCTTACCAGCAAGTATCCTTCTCTTGAAGATCGCGTTCGAGATACCACGCTTCCTCGTCAATTCACTTGAATATTGTATGTCTTGTACAACAAAACTGATACGACTCTAGACGCATAAATTGTAAAAAGTGTCATGGATAGCGGTGTGTGGGCCTTTTACTTTGTCCAGGGTGAGGATGGGGAAGAACGATCGCACCCGAATGCCTTCCGCATCGGAGACTCCTCGGAAGTCACTTTTGCAGACGTGCAGCGAGCATTTCCCCTCGGAAACGCCTCTCAATTCCACTTTCGCTTTCGACTGAATCACACGACCAAGGCCGGACAAAAGACCTTCTTCTGGCTTGATGTCTCTGATCCTAGTACTCGCATTCCTATGGTGAACGGACGCGTGATATGCAAACTCCTGCGCCTTCGCCGACCAGTTAAACGAGGACTGGTCTTCCGTCGAAAACCGATGCAGCCATCGTACAAGCCTCAGTCTCCTGCTTCGTATCAAGCTCCGAGTCCCAAACGGAGGGAAACGCCTGCAGAACCAACATACAGTGACAAGCGCCCTCCGTATCGAGCTCCAAGCCCCAAGCGGAGGGAGGCATCGGCAGAGCCAGCGTACAGTGAGAAGCGGCCTGCAGCAAAGGAGGCCAAATCCAAACCTCCACAAGCATCCCCAGCCCAAGACTTTTTATCTGGAGGCTCGAACATTGACTTGATGAACGATGCACCTCCACAGACAAAGAAGAAAGCGCCTGTAAAGCAGGCGTACAAAGAGTCTCCCAAATTTGACGACGAGACCAACCAAACTGTCGGTCCTGTCACCATGGCTGAGATGCAGGCGTACCAAGGCACTTCCTACGACGGCTCGAACGTCTACGACGCTAGTAAAGTGGACAAAGCAACCAAGTCGGAGGATGTTCGACGGGCCATGGAAGAGAGGGAACAGAGGATTCAGCAGGGCATGGCAAAGGCGCGGGATGAGCTGCGGCAGCGAGAGGAGAGCGCCAAGACACTAAGTGCGCAGAAAGAGAGCGCCGGCACAGTCCTCGGTCCGAAGCTCAAGGCCTGGGCAGAGGACAATGGCCGCGTGAAGAACATCCGTACGCTCTTGTCGACTATGCACAACGTCATGTGGGAAGGCTCCAAATGGACAGAGGTGAACATGGGCAAGCTCCTGCAGCCGAACGACGTGAAAAAGTATTACCGAAAGGCCATGATCGTCGTCCACCCGGACAAGAGCAGCGGCCGCAGTGCCGAGCAGCTGCTGATCGCCGAGCGCGTCTTCGCAGCCGTCAACACGGCTTGGGACGAGTTCCAAAAGACGGGCAAGTAAAAAGAAAGACAGTCTTCTCTTCTCTTCCTATATTCTCTCCTTACCTCACGATCGCGTGATTCTTCCAATACTCGACGCTCTTCATGTACTCGTCGCGATCCAGAGGGACGCCGGACCCGCCTTCCTCTCGGCCGAGCGCATTCCTCATCATCGTTGTCGGGTTCATCGGCAATTCGTGGTCCACATCCTGAGCCTTGACGGAAATGATGCGCCACGGAGCCGTACTGCTTTCGTCGAATTCGACGCCCATGGCCTTGTTCTCCTCACGCACTTGGTCACGCGAGTACAGGATCACGTCCAGGTACTGCGCAATTTTCGGTGTGACGCTGTGGGATGGGAACCAACGGACCAAGACCGGCAGTTCGTTCTCGCTGCGTGCTTCATAGGCCGACAAGAGCAGTTTCCTGTTGCTTTGCGAGATCTCCGCCACGTTCTTCCGCGTGTCGGTGAAGTTCTCGATGAAGAGGTGTTTGCAGAAAGGAGCGTATCCGTCCGTCAGTTGCTTGCCGTTGGCCTGGTACGCTTCGTTGATCTTGCGCTCGAACTCGTGCTTGTCGAAGCGGATCTTGGTGCCAGCGTACTCTGGGTCGTCAAACTGGCGCAAGCAAAAGTTGTCGAGGACGAGGTCGTGGGGAGCAGAGTCAGCGGCCATGGCTTGGCTGGAAAAGAGGCGGGAGGTAGACGGAGCTCGGAGGGCGCAGCGCACACGCGTCAGCAGCATTCGGATTAAAGTGGAATGACCAAATTCTCGAAAGAATGAACAAACGATTTCAAGGTCTGTTACTCGTGTGTTTAACGTTGTGTGCCAACCATACAAACGCCAAGAGTGAATGGCCATGGTCGAGTGAGACGCACTTCAACCAGCACACACGCAGCGTTGAAGTTGGTAGATGAAGGGTCTGCTGGCGTCTGAAGCGTCTAGTCGATATGACAGAGAGCAGTACATCCATCTACCTCCTGTAAGTGTCCATCCAGCATAGTTTGAATAGACCAAACAAAGTGTCTGAATTACCTCCATCTACTCTTTTTCCGCGTTACCAGCAACCGGACACGAGCGGCTCGTGTATCCCGAGGCAGTGATACAAGTCGCCAAGCGGACACACGATCCATCGGCAGTCGAGTGTCATAAGTTAACGGCATGATGATGGTGAACCCATGGCCAGCCGTCCATGGAGGTCTTGCCGCCACTTGAAGTCCTCGTGCTCCTACAAAAAATCAGTTCGATCGCAAGACAGCCGCCAGTTGTATACAGTAGTCAAGTCATCGGTGGAAAACACGGAGAAAAAGACAGTATTTCGATTACAGACATGAACGTCAGGACGGCCGTCAAGCTCGTCCTCGCGGCCATCGCCGTCGCCGCTCGGCCGGTGCGGGCCGACGGGTCCTCCTCCACCATCATCTATGTTGTCATCGCCGTGGTTGTCGTTCTCTTCCTTGCCGCCGCCTTGTTCATGTGGCACCGGCACCGCAAACAAAAGAAGGCCGAGACTGAACTCGGTCCTGACTTCCCACAACCAAGTTTACCGACGCATGCAAGCAACCCGAGTACGCAGTCTCCTGCCACCTCCCAAGTACAGGTGACGAACTCGTTCCCGCCGGATCAATCGAATCAACCGCTTTCTTTCCACATGTCGGAGCAAGATGGGCAGCATGGAACTCCCCAGAATGCATTTAATGTACCCATGGACCCTGCTCGTCACGGACGAAGGAAAGAGCCGCGCTCTCACCCGTCGTATGACCAGCGCAATCATCCACCGAGAGAACCTCGGTCAACCCCAGTGCCACCACCGGCGTATCCGCGTCGAGATAGACGAGCAGTAGACGAGCACCAGCGACCAGCATCGGATAATGATAGAGAAGAGAATCGACGTGGTCCTGTGCCTCCAGCTCGGCCTTCCGGTGACCGTCGTCGGCACCACGATGAAGATGGTCGTCAGCAGGGAGAGGGACGATATCAGAAGGGGTCTCCCGTGCGGAAGATGCCACCGAAAAACCCCAAATCGGACAAGAAGGCGCCAGAGCCGACGGAAAAGTCTCGTGAAGCCATGCAAAAAGTCTTGACAGAGTTCCAGACGGATCCGGCACTAGGTCGACGTCGCATTCCGTACTCTGCGCTCTACTTTACGCGTGTGCTGTCGAAAGGAGCGTTCGGAGAGGTGTGGCTAGCGCAGCTAGAGAATCGGCAGGTGGCTGTGAAGCGTATTTTGAGTGAAAAGAAGAACGACGAAAAGGAGATCGAGTGCTTTGGCGCTGAGATTAAGCTCATGGCGTCCTTTTACCATCCCAAGATTGTCGAGTTCGTCGGCGTCGCGTGGAGCGGCGTGCAGGACCTGTGTGCCGTGACCGAGTATATGGCCAAGGGCGACTTGTACAACTTTTTGAGACGGAAGAAGAAGCAGCTGAACTGGCGAGACCACAAGATCTTCCTCGCAGAGGACGTGGCAGAAGCCATTCGATACCTCCACTCGCTCACACCGAAAGTCATTCATCGGGATCTCAAGTCGAAGAACATTTTGCTCGACGGAGAGTTCCGTGCGAAACTGAGTGACTTTGGTATTTCGAGAGAGCGATCGATTGAAGAGACGATGACTGCTGGTGTCGGAACGTAAACTCTTGTGCATTTTGTATATCTAGGTATGTAAACTAACAAGAGACGATAGCATCTACTGGACGGCGCCGGAAGTGCTGATGGGGAAGAAATACGACGAACGGTCGGACGTGTACTCGTTCGGCATCGTCATGTCCGAGCTCGACACGGGAGAAGTGCCGTACTCGGACAAGCGAGACGACTCTGGGAAAAAGCTGCAGGGCATGAACGTCGTCAAGAAGGTCATTGGAGAGAAGATGCGTCCAGCCTTCTCAGCAGAGTGTCCGTCGGTGGTACTTGAACTGGCCACTCGGTGTCTAGACGCGGACCCGTCCGTCCGACCGGACGCACACGAGTTGCTGCAGCTCGTGCAGGAAATCGAAGATCAGTTGTAGTCTCCTCCCCTCACTAGTTGTGTATCGTCTAACTTTGAAAGGAAACAAAATTCCTCTCTTACGAGTCCAACGACAGTTTCATTTGAGCCACACGAGACTTGAGCGACTGGATCTCGTCTTCGTACGACTCTTCTTGTCGATAAAGTCCTTGGCGCAGCTGCTCCGTCTCCACCTGCTCCAGCTTCTTCCTCACTTGCGCCACGTCTCGTTCAAAACCTTCCTTCTCGAGTGCTCGTCTCTTTTCCAAACTCTTGTACTTGCTCCTCAGCTGCTTGAGTCGCGTCTGCAGCGCCTCAATGCGCTTCCTGCATGCCTCCTGCACAGCGGCGTACTGCTGCGTTAGGATCTGGAGCTCTCTGTCTTTGGCTTGGACCTGGCTCTTGTACCTTTCCAGCCCCTGCCGCTGCTCCTCTTGCGTCGACTGCACCAGAGCAGACCTTTCCGACTCAAAGAACCTTGACTCTTGTTTCCGCTCTTCTAGCATCGACTGCTGCTGCTGCTGGAGCGAGTGGATCTCTTCATGCGCTGTCTTCTCATTCTCCTGCGCTCGATGGCGGAGGACTAGATAGTCCTTGGTCGTTTCGTCCAGCAGCTGCTGCGTCCTGTCCAACTCCTTCTCAACAAATTCCAATCGTTCCTTTTCTCGAGACCGAGACCTTTCCGCCGCACTCCGTTCATCTGCAAACGAGTCCATCAGCGTCTGCTCTCGCTGTTTCCACAGGAGCTTGTACGAGTCTAGCTGGTTCTGGATACTCTGCATCTGCTGCTGAAGCTGTCGCACTTGTACTTCATGCGCGTACTCGTTCATAACGCTTTTGCTCTTTGTAAAAGAGGAACGAAAAGTGCTATTTGAAGAACAAGGTCGCTTGGGAAGTGTGTGTTTGCGGTTAATAGGAGCCGAGTCGGCTGCCAGAGATAGAGAGGATGGGTAGCCATAGTCTCTGTATATACGGAAGGAGGTGCTAGACGTCTGATTGTTGCCCAAGATAGGCTGAGGTCGATGACATACGATCTATGGATACCGTCAGAAGCTATAACTAGCTAGTTGTCAACTGTAAAAGTGGTACATGATCTTCGAATGGCTGGGTCATCCGGAGTAGAGACTGGATCTTGCTCTTGTCTTCGTCTCGCTGTCGCTGTATCTCTTCCTTTTCTGCCTCCAAGTCCACGTTCTTCTTCTTGACTTGGGTCAGCTCACTCTGAAGAGCTTTTATGCTTCCTGATAATTTCACAACCTCTTCCTTCTTAGCCTCTAGCTCCATCTTGGCCTGGCAAAGCTCTTCCTTTGATAGCTAGAAAAATTTTATCTAGTTAGCGTGTAGCATGCATGGCGAAACGAATGTATGTACTTCTATTTGTGCCAGTTTATGCAGCATCTCCTCTTGCTCCGAATGAAACTGCTCACATCGCTGGCGGTAGTACTCGAGTAACTCTCTATCAGATGTGTCTTGAGGCTGCTCTTCCTCCTTATCATCTCCGGCACTACTCTCCTGTTCATGGGCAGAAGATTGCCGTGGACTGCCAGCGGACGGCGCCTCGACTTGCATTTATCTTTCGTTTCACGATCTGTTGTTTCGCACTTGATCGAAAATTTCACTTAGGTACGAAATAGGGACGCGATGTTTTTGACTACAGGAGCTCGACTTGGCGGTGCTACGAGCGATGCCTCCGTCGACGAATGTCTTTGCGCTCGTACGTATCTCTCGCTCATCCCATACACCGTCCATAGAGCTAAAGGTATCATGTCCAAGCAGGGTGAGCTCAAGACACTTTCGTGGACTGTCTATCAAGCCACGAACGTCTCGGAGAGCGAATTGCTGTCATTACGTCAGCGATTGGAACCCCAGCTTTTGTGCCTTGCATCGGATGAAGGAGACCGTCAATTGTGGGTGTTTACTTTGAACAACTCTAATCTGCGCCAACGTTCCCTTCCGTCAGATCTCGCCAACGCCGGTACTACTCTTCCTACTGTCCAAACTACGTAAAATCCAACTGTCATTATGTGCGCAGAGGTCAGCAAGGGTGAATGGAGCCAAGAAAGCCAGAACACTCTCGATCCGCACGTTCAAAAGCACCTCCTAAGTGCCGTCCATGGCTTTCTTTCGTCCGTCCTCGTTTCCTCTGGCGAATTCATCTACACGAACGGATATTTCTATCCGAACGACCCAGCCATTGTCTTTCTATATCCATCTCTTTTGCATTCAAATCATTTTGATATCAATTTAAAAGAGCAGACGCCTCGTCCGTCCTTCCAACTCCACCCCCAGCTCTTTCATTCTCACGTCTGCGTCAATGTTGACGTCACGCTGCAGATACCACACACTCCGGTGTCTCTCGAGAGTGCATGGCAGCAAAAGATGGGGCTACCCACTGCTCTCGACCACTCGGTAGTGGACGTATGGCACTCCAAAGCCAGTCTGCCAGCACGCATCACGTCTGAAACGGACTACAAAGACGCTTTTCCTCGCTTTCGAGCAGTCACTCGTCGCCGAAAACGACGGAAGAAGGCAGATGACAGCTCTGTTCAGTCTGGAAGTGAAGGAGCGGGCCTTACGAACGAATTAAAGGGGGTCATGGAGGAAGTCGAAGAGGACGAGGAAGAAGCTGCGGTCGAGGCGGAAGTGGAGAGCGTTGCCCTGGGTCAGGCTCCACCCGTGGTTCCTCCGACGCCAAGCGCTCCTCAGTCTGCAGCACTGACAAGCGAATTCACAAAGCCAGTGTCTCCAGATCCACTGGCCAACCAACCGAATGCGAACACTCTTGTCATGCGCATGACGTTTCCAAAGGACCCAGTTCTCGACCCTGTCAAGGACTTGGAGGTTCATGCGTACAAGCGCCGATTGAAAGACAGAAGTGTGCTCAAGCCAAGTGATGACTTTAAGCCTGTGGAGCTATCTCCTCAACTGGGGAAAAAGACAGAGGAAAGTATATCCCCAACCGACAAGATGTCCATTTCTCGGATGATTCAGACCAAGTACTTATCTTCAATTAATTCAAAGAACAGTGGCGTGGGTGATGACGAGGTGCATCCTGTGTTGCAGACGCTGGCAGAGCAGGTAGAAGTAGAGACGCAAGAGTGGCTGAAAAGGTCGGAAGAAGCTCTGACATTTGAAACGACAGTGGCGAATGCAGACTCTTTCATGCCGAGTCCAAGAGCGATTCAATCGTTCTCTACCTTGTCTTCTTTCGATCCGGAAGAATATCATATGAAGCAGGCCTCGAAATCGCTTGCTCCTTGGCGAGTGACTTACTCTGCTACGTACTACGATCGGAGTCGCAAGCGTCAGCGGAAGAAAGAGAAAGCCAGGAAACTATTGCTTTCATTCCGATTCAGTCAGTTGGATCAATATCAAAGCCCAAGCAGTCTCATGGACACCATCCAGAAAAGCGAAATCTCTATCGGTGTCCGAGTGGCTGCCATATTTTCTCGCGCTGGCTGGGACCAAAGTCCTTCCGAACACTTGCTCTGGTGGAGTCGCCAGTCCACGGATAAGGTGGTTGCAGCCTCCACCAGGTACCAGAAGAGCGTCGTCCAGCGACTGGAACCTGTGCTTTCATCTGCTGTCACTCGTCTCCAGCCAGAATCAAATGAAGAAGGAGAGACACATGCTCCGTGGCTTTCTTTTGATGACTTTACCACCAAGGTGTTCATGAAGAAAGCACAGCTGCCTGTCGTGCCGCTCAAGCCGCCACGTTTCGTCCTCTCTTCGGAAGAAGTGACCTTCCATGCTGAGCCGCAGGCTGTGGCAGAGTACGTTCTGCGCGGTCTGCATCCTGTTTCTGCGCAAAAGCCTCTTGACTACGCCATCCTCTGCCCAGTATCCCCTTCCGATTGGCTCGCCACACTCACGCTGTCCTACCTGACCAGTTTCCGAAGCATGTACTCTCGCTGCAACATGGGCGACCATGCTCCACTAGACTTGTCGAGTTTGACGAAACAGTCGGGTGTTCAGATCGACTCTTCCAATTCGATGCTGTTGCTGGAATGTCCTACTAAGCCGGAAGATGCTTTCCAAAACTACCGTCTAGCAGCTCAACTGCTTAATCCGATGATGCAGGACGGTACGCGCAAGCAGCAAGCCTTCTCTCGCTCTGCCGTCTCGAACGTCCTGTACGTCGTCGCTCCGTTCGGTAAACGAGACATGAAGCATAAGATGTGGCTACTTGGTGCGCTAGCCAAGGGTCTTTTCGGCGCAGAGGATGTGGAGCAAGTGGCGTGGAGACACAGCATGACGCTAGAGTTGCTGTATCTCGAAGACATCTACGAAGGTGCTTTCCACATGAACCCATCGACGCTGTCTACATCGTGCTTTGCGCTGTACGACAGAGTCATGGAACGTGTAGAGCTCAGTCCACTCGCAGGTGCCAAGCCGACGGACACTGAGACGTTCGTCGGAGAACGACTGTACCACCTGACGGACCGACGAACGTCTCCTTCTCCTCCGTGCTTTATCTATGCAGCCTATTCGATACCGTCCAATGGCAAATGGCTTCACGTGAGCTGCACAGACGCCATAGGCTCTCTTCTCGAGACGCATTCGCTACCGATTGACGAAAGCGACAAGCGTAAAACGTACATTTCCATGATGCATACATGTTTGCGCTTTATAGCCCTTCTAGGCGACCCTGCTGTCCTGGTGATCACTCGATTGGGTCAAACGGATGGTCGGATACCGGAGGAAGAAGTCGAGGTGTGGGCGAGTCTGTATGCGGATCGGAAAGAAGAGCTGATTCCAGAAGCCTACGCCAACCTCGTGTCTAAAATGTACATTTCCCATGCGTCAACTGTCAGCACAGAAAAATGTCAGCTTCGAGGCGAAGAGAATGAGTCGATACTGTGTGCAGACGAATCGCAAGGTGTGTTAGCACTGTCGCCGCTGGATGTCAGACCGAGTCGCACGACGCTTCTTTCGAGTCACGATGCATGGCAGACAGACAAGCTGTCGTATGCAAAGCAGCTTCATCGGAAGGAGCCAGTGATGCTGCATGTCGAAATCGTGAAAAAGATGCCAGAGCATGTGGAGGAGACAGTCGAGGAGGAAGGCGCTGTGACGGCCACATCCGGAGTCATGCAGACGGTGCTGGAGGACTTCCATGCGCTGTCGTACTTGACCATGAACCCTGCGACGTTGGAGCGACAGAGTCCGTATCCTCTGCACCTGGCGGCTGTGGACAAGATGAAGAGAGAGGTAGATGCACTGGAGTCCCAGCTGACGAGTGATCCGTTGCAACTGCGATCAGCGAGTCTGACATGACGAGAGTAGAGGGTAGCTAAGAGAGTAGAATTATATTCCTTCTCATCTATGACGACCCGATTTTTGTCTAGTGGTGCTTTCAGATGGCTGATCCAACTCTGTCGTATACGTCATAGCTGATGCACTTTTTTAGAGTAGAGATTATTGGAGTACTCACCAAAGATACCTTTCAGAAAATGCAACAACTGTATTGAAGTTGCGCTCCTAAGGTTGACGCAATACAAATATTGAGCGACCTTCGTGAAACATGCATATAACCAATGTTGACAACAATAGCGCATTTGCATCGTCAGAGCAGATTGGGCGTCCAAGTTTGCTTCATTTTCCCTCTTCAATCGATTAATCTTGGCTTCCAGTCATGAGTAACTTAAGTGAGCTCTTGACAGGATACAAGAACCTGTTTGCTCGGTATTACGACTTCGCCTCGAATGATGCATCGCAGTCAAGTAAGCAATCAACGGATGAGTTGACGAATGGTATGGATAAGCTACATGCGTCTCTAGCAGAACTGTTATCATCGCCTCAGCTTGATAAAAGTGCCATATCTGTTTTACAAACGTTCAGCAAAGGTGTTGAGCATGTACTACAAGCTCTGACGAGCGATTCTCGACGACTCTGTCTGCTTACAAAAGGCATGGGAAACGATAAAATCGACGAAAAGAAGCTTTCTATTGCAAGCTCCGAGTCTCCAGATGCGGATGGATATATCCGTAACCTTGTTAACTTCTCGACATTCACAATGGAGACGCTAGTGCCACTCCTTGGGGCGCTGCCTTCCGATGATGTGGATGTCTGGATATGCATGTTTCGCATTGCTGCCAAGCTTCTCTTTGTGACTGAACTGCCAAAGGAGATTACGACATCTAAAGCTCAGGAGACTGTGACGATCACCGCGAACCAAGCGATAGACAAATTCCTGGCATCCGACGTGACGGGCATTTATTGTTTTGAGAACTTGCTATCGAACTACCATCATACAAAGCAGAACTCTGTGTCCATTCGGCAGGATATTGTGACCGGATGCGAGGTGCTCATGCTTGCATCTTTCCTACAGCGCAACATGCGTCGACTTGTCCAGATGTGTGCTTTCAACGACCAAGTACGGGATCAAAGCGTTGCTCTCGTATTCGACGGCATGTTTCACGTGTACAAGCCGCTGGACGATTTTTCCCATCGGTTTCTACAGTTTACACTTCAAAACTTGGGCAATGTCTTCCCTCCGCACCAGATCATTCCGTACTACCTCGACACAACACTTGCTCTATATCCACATGAATTGCAGAAAGCAGAGGTGCAAAAGGTCTGTGGATTCCTTTTCGGAAACGTCTTCTACTCGTTCAACTACAGTGACGAGCAGCAGATGAGACAGCGACTTGGTGTCTGGATGTTCCGACAGTGTTGCAACAAAGTCATTATGCTGGACTCAGACGATCTAGAGCTAGCCAGCATGGTCTTTGAGCTGCTCAAAATGAGTCCACTCGATCTGCTAGAGCTAAACGCAAAGGAAGTCGAAGTGTCTTTATTCCGACAGCTGGAAACCACTGAGAAGGATGCAACTCCATTCGCGAAGGAGCTTGTAGAGGCAGTATTAGGTCCGTGTCAATCAGAGAAAAGGACTTGGTTAGTGAGTTTCGCCACGCTCCTCCACGAACGCTACGCTTCTTCTCCAGACGCCGGCAGCACCGAGATTACCGCTCGACTCTAAGAAAAAGACAGTTTTATTTTCTTTCTCGGCTTCACGTCAGTTCCGACATATCCAAACACGAGTCTAATCCACCATGATGCGCTCTACCTTGTTCAAGTCCATGCCCATGCGCGCTGTGTCGTGCATGCGAGCCTTTTCCAGTGCCCCGCCCAAGATCGAAAAGGTGGGCATGGTCGGACTAGGACTCATGGGCCACGGGATCGCCCAGACGGCCGCTGCAGCAGGTTTTCAAGTCGTGGCCGTTGATGCCAACTCCCAGGGCCTCGAGGCCGGCATGAAGCGCATTAGCGACTCGCTCACCAAGGTCAGCTCCAAGAAGGTGTCCAAGGGTCAGCTGTCGGAGGAGGACGCCAAGGCGAGCGTGGAGAAGACACTCGGCCTGATTACACCGTCGACGCAAGTGAACGACTTGCATGACTGCGACCTGATCATCGAGGCTATTGTCGAGAACGTGGATGTGAAAAAGGAGTTTTATGCGAATCTTGCCACCATTGCAAAAGACTCTTGCATCTTTGCCTCCAACACGAGCTCCCTTGCCATCTCGGACTTTGCCGATGCCTCGAAGCGGCCGGAGAAGGTGGTCGGTCTCCACTTTTTCAATCCCGTCCAGATCATGAAGCTTGTGGAAGTCATCCGGACGGACAAGACGGACCCAGCGATCTTTGACACGGCCAAGGACTGGGCCAGTGCTATTGGCAAGACGCCCGTGTCGTGCAAAGATACGCCTGGCTTTATCGTTAACCGACTCTTAGTGCCGTATCTGACGCAGGCTATCTCAATGCTCGAGAGAGGAGATGCGTCCCAGGAAGACATTGACGTCAGTATGCAGCTCGGAGCTGGACATCCGATGGGTCCGCTGACCCTGGCCGACTACGTCGGTCTCGACACGACGCTGTACATTATGGAAGGGTGGACGAAGAGTCATCCGAACGAGCCAGCGTTCTTCGTGCCAGAGCTGCTCAGGCAAAAGGTGCAGGAAGGAAAGCTCGGACGCAAGTCTGGCGAAGGATTTTACAAGTGGGACGGCGACAAGCGTCAGTAGACAAAGCCAAGAGCAGGTTTCCAATAAAACTGAAGCAGTCTTAACTTGTTGGAGTCGATCGTACCTGGTTAAAACGTCTCCCAATCGCTAAAGGAGTGAGATGCATCTTGTTCGAAGGCAGTGGCGCTGGCGCTCGTTGGCGTATCCGTCATGAAGGGTTTGCTGCTTCCAGGAGAGAAGGGGTCTTTCATGGCACTGTGCTTTGGCGTTCGAACAGTGTTGATTCGGAGCTTCATCGTTTGTCCGGTCTTGAGCGAGTAGTCCTTCGAAGGGCTTGTCGTTTCCAAGCTCTCCTTCTTTTCCTTTGCTCTATTCCATTCAAGTCATATAACAAGTTCAAAGCGTGAAAGCAGGTAGCATACTGGTGGAAATTTTCCAAAGCACTGTTGAAATCGAAGGCATCGCTTCGGTTTTCAAAGGCGATGCCAACCTTTTTCATGTTCTTTGCTCCTCCTGTCGTCAGGACAAAGTAGCGACTGCTATCCATGACTATTCATGTATTCAATATGCATATGCAAATACACCTTTGAACTCCTACTTGTACCTTTCTGAACTGACGTAGAGTCATTTCGAGTGATCGTGGCCTGGACAAACAATGTGTCTGTGGCGGGATCCCTCAGTTCAATGTTTGCATTGTCTGCATCAGTTGCCACGACTACCAATTTGCCACTCCAGGATGGCTCTTCCGACCAATCATCTGCCCTGCACTAGCGTCATCAATACAGGCATAACAGACTGAAAGTCATCAGAGTACTTACCGATACCCTTTCTTGGGCGTTTTCTGGGGAAGATCGAAAGCAAAGCACTGGTGAATGGACACGAGTGACACCCTTGTATCTATTCCAACCACTTAGAGTCTTCAATGTACTTTGGCATACGCAAAGCTACCTCCTTCAGCCATTGTCGAAGCACAAAATAGAATCGAAGCAAGCCAAAGCGATCAGATGGATCAACGGCTCTTCAAGCTCCACAATTGAAACCCTTCGCTCCGTCTCAGATCGTCGTGCGGCTCCAAGCAGCAAATATCGATTTTATTCTCTACGAAGGTACTCCTCTACTTTCGCACATCGCTCTCTATTGGAGCCTCACCTTGTACAAGTAGTCATGTCGATGGCGGCGCGTTTCCGAACTTTTCTCAACAGCCCCACGGGTCCGAAGACGACCCACTTCTGGGGGCCCGTCGCCAACTGGGGCTTCGTCGTCGCCGTACGCGCATCACATCCCCATTTCCCTCCTCTAGCTAACTCGCTTGTCATCGTAGGCTCTAAGTGACATTAAGAAACCAGCAGACAAGATCTCCGTCAACATGACTACCGGTATCAATCTCTTGTCCCATCAACCTGCTCCACAACTAACTCTCCTCTAGCTCTGACGGTCTACAGCGCCGTGTTCATGCGATTCGCTTGGATGGTCAAGCCTCGCAACTATCTCTTGCTGGCATGCCACGCCTCAAACGAGACAGCGCAGATCTACCAGCTCCAACGCGCCGTTCGATCCAAATTCAGCAACGACAAGCAATAAAGAGAAAAGCAACTTTTGTCTCTGATTTACATCCGGAAGACTCCGAACTTGGTCTCATCTTCCTTCTCCTTCACAGCGGCTGCAAGACTCAGCCCCAATACCTTTCTAGTGTCCTTCGGGTCGATGATGCCGTCGTCCCATAGCCTTGCCGTAGAAAAGTACGCAGAGCTCTCCTCCTCGTACTTGTCCAGGATCGGCTGCTTAAACTCATTCTCCTCCTCTACGCTCCACTCTTCGCCCTTCCTCTCTTTATTGTCTCGCTGGACTTGCGCCAGAACATTCGCAGCCTGCTCGCCTCCCATCACTCCGATACGAGCGTTCGGCCACATGTACAAGAACCTCGGTCCGAACGCTCGACCGCACATGCCATAGTTGCCTGCGCCGTAGGACCCTCCGATGATACATGTGATTTTCGGCACGTCTGCACACGAGACAGCAGTCACCATCTTGGCTCCATGCTTGGCGATACCTCCACTTTCGGCGCTGCTGCCGACCATGAAGCCCGTGATGTTCTGCAAAAAGACGAGCGGGATCTTTCGCTGCGTACAGAGCTCGACAAAGTGCGCCACCTTTTGTGCGCTCTCGGCGAATAAGATGCCATTGTTGGCGACGATACCCACCTGCATGCCGTAGATGGAGGCAAATCCCGTGACGACAGTAGTTCCGTATAGCTTTTTAAACTCATCAAACTCGCTGCCGTCGACGATACGAGCGATGACTTTGCGCACGTCGAAGGGCTGTCGAGAGTCCGTCGGAATGAGACCGCCCAGCTCCTCTGGGCTGTACTTTGGCTCCGAGTAGTTCTCGACCTTGGTGCGAGGCGTCGGAGACACTCGGTTCAGGTGTTTTAAAATGTTTCTCGTGATCTCGAGAGCGTGGAAATCGTTGTTGGCGTAGTGGTCCGTGACGCCAGACGTCCGGCAATGGACGTCAGCTCCTCCAAGCTCTTCATTTGTTACCACTTCACCCGTCGCAGCCTTCACGAGCGGAGGTCCGCCTAGAAAGACACTTCCCGTGCCTTTGACAATCACACTTTCGTCACACATGGCAGGCACGTAGGCACCTCCAGCCGTACAACTGCAAAACACTTTTAGTATGCAATAGATATAAAGTACTAGAATGAACTCACCTGCCCATGACGACTGCGATCTGCGGAATGCCTTTGGCCGACATTCTCGCCTGGTTGTAAAACTCGCGTCCAAAGTGCTCCTTGTCGGGAAAGATCTCGCTCTGTAATGGCAGGAAAGCTCCTCCAGAGTCTACGAGGTAGATGCACGGGAGCTCATTCTCCAGTGCGACCTCCTGCGCTCGAAGATGCTTCTTGACCGTCAGTGGAAAATACGTTCCTCCTTTCACAGTCGCATCGTTCGCCAAGACCATGCACTCAACGCCCTGTACGCGACCGATGCCAGTGATGATACCGGCAGAAGGGACGTTCTTGTCGTACATGTCGTACGCAGCGAGCGGCGAGAGCTCCAAGAACGGGGAACCTGGATCCAATAAAGAGTCGATCCGGTCGCGAGCAGGCAGCTTGCCTCGTTCCTTGTGGCGCTCGACGGCTTTTTCGCCTCCACCACGACGAACGTGGCGCATACGATCACGCAGGACGGTCGTGAGTTCGTCCATTTGCGCTAGATTGGCCTGAAAGTCGGATGACTTGACGTCGACATGTCCATCGAGGTAGGACGGAGAGGAGGACGGGGGCTGCGGGAGGACTCCGCCAACAGCTGAGAATTGCCTCAGCGTCCGGGTGTGTTTGAACGGCGTGTGGCGAAGGAAGCGTAGCATGCCTTGGGTGCTCGATCTCAAATCGATTTATGCGTATGTTTCAAGTTCAACCAGTTCAAAGAATACGATGACTACATACAGTTTCCAAGATAAAGTGAATACCTTGGTGGCTTGTTATCAGATGTGTCATCCAATCTGAAAGTGGTGTGGTCCACAACAGTCTACGGCACGAACTTGGAACGCGAATCGACTGGAGACCAATTGGACATTCATGACGGCCGCACCGACCTCTGTATTCAAAGGCCATCGAGCGGATGTGAACGCTTTATTTGCAGATGAGTCTATCCACACGCACACGCTAGCCTCTGGAAGTGACGACGGCACCTGCAGACTATGGGACACACGAACGGCCAAGACCAGTCGGTGCTTGAATGTCACGACTGCGCTTGGCTATTCGTCGTCTGATAAAGCACCTACGGAAGTCAATGCGATTGCATTTGATCGAGTGGGGAAAGATACTGTTTATGTAGCGACAGGCAGCCAAGTTTTATCCTTTGACCTGCGTCAGGAAGGGATGATTCTGACTTCGACATGCAACGAAGCGCTACAGGCAAACACGGACGAGATCAATTCCCTCCACTTCCACCCAACGAAGAATCAATCCCACTTGCTCTGTGCTGCAGACGACAGTGGCGCCATCTGCATTTATGACACGAACACGAACCGACTAACGAAAACGCTGCGCAACCAGCATGACAACCTGTGCATGCAAGCGTTGTTCCGACCAAAGAGTTCGTGGGATATTGCGTCCTGCGGGTTGGACGGCTTCCTGCTATTCTGGGACTTTAGTCGAGGTCGTCTGCGATCTAAAATCGACTTCAACGCTGGTGGCGCCGTAGCGTTGGACTCGATCGAGACAGCGACGCCCACTTCAGCTAACGCCAACCAGATGGTCAACCCTCCTCTAGTCCACTCCATCGCCTTCCACAGCGCGGGCAAGACGCTGGCTGCCGGTCTGGGCGACTTTTCCGTCGCAGTCGTGGACTTTACGACGAAGAACGTGGTGCGGAAGCTGGAGGAGCACACGGGCGTTGTGAACCAAGTGCACTTCCCAGCGTTCAAGAAGGACGAATGGCTGATCTCATGTGGTAACGATAGGAAGGTGTGCGTCTGGGACTATGCCAACGCCAGCCGGAATGACCAGAGCGCAGATGAAAAATTCCTCTTGAAGCAGTTCCACGTCCAGGCCAAATCGAATGCCGTGACGAGCACCGCGTCCGACAATATGTTGTACGTAGCAGACACGACGAATCAAGTGAAGGCGTATGCGCTGGTATGAAGAGGCTGGTAGAGGTACAAAACGACATGATTTATTTACTTTTGCGTGCCACCCTTTTTGCCAAAACAAAGTAAAGAGAATAGAAGTCTAACGCCTCTTTGGATTCGCCACTGTCACCACATAGAAGCGTGTACCGTACGCCAGTCGGTACGGGTTAAAGTCCTATGCACGTATTATCAGCTTCAATAACAACCTAAAAGAAGCTAGCAAGACGTACCTCGGTCGCTTGGAATGTGTCGATGATGATAACTTCGCCCAGAATGTATGCCGGAGCAGTCTTGTCCTCACTCCCTTGCACCGCTGCTTGTATGCTTTCGTTCGCCAGGTAGTAGTTCGGAGCGCCTTCATTGAAGGCCATGTACGGCAGCTTGCCTCCCTTTAAGAAGAAGAGCGCCAAGTGACTGATCTGGAAGTTGCGGAACGAGATGCGCTGGTGCTCCATCTTGCCTCCAGTCGCCGTCGCGGCAGTCTTCACTTGCACAGCCTCAGCGTTCGTCGGCGACTTGGCCGTCAGAGATTGAGACAACGGCAGCTCTGCTGGAGTTTCATCAAATCCTAGACTGCCACCAGTGCCTGCTTGTTCTGAATGGTGGGAGGAAGAGGACAGCAGAGGAGCTACCATCACGACGTGGTACGTCGTCCCATCCTTTAGCGCATACGGATTCTCCTATAGAAGAGAAAGTCACAACCAGTTGTCGAGTGCTATGATATCAAGTGCATGGTACCGCTGCTGCGACGCAGTCTTCGATGAATACGATGCTGCCCAGGACGTAGGGCGGATTTCTATCACCAGACCATTAAACCTTGTGCTTTGATACAAGAGTAAGAGCAACATACGATCCGTCCTCTTTCTTGAACGCAGCGATGGTCTCTTCCGAAAGATAATAGTGAGGACAGCCTTCGTGGAAAGCGATAAAGTGGCCGAGCGGCGTCGGGACGAACAGTGCCACGCTGCCGACGTCAAAGCTCTTGTAGCAGATGCCGAGCAGCTCTTCCACCTGCTGCTCGTCCGTCCACTTGTTATCTTCTTTTGGCGTCGACGGCGGCGTAGTCGTGTCCACGACCACGTCCGTCACCTGCGCATCAGTGGCATCGTCCTGATCGTCCAGCACCTGGCGTCCAATCTCCTCATACTCTTTGTCCACAATCACATATTCCTCGTCGCTCGCTGCTAACCACTCCTCACACTCCATCGGGTCTTCCGCCACCAGTGCCTGCGTCTCTCTCGATCTCTGCAATGGCTGCTCTGGCTCTGAAGGCGTGGGAGGCAGTAGGAAAGGGGCGTTGAAAAACTCTTCAAAGGAAATTCGTTTCCTAGGATCCACACGCAGCAGTCCTTCCACCAAGTCTTGACATTCCTTTGGGGCATTCAGGGACGGAGGGAATCGCACCTTTCCGAACTTTTCAAAGTATCGATAGATGTTGCGACGGAGAGCCAGGTGGTTGGTCGCATGGGACTTGTCCACAACCAGAAAAGGATGGTCGTTCACTAGCATTTCGTACAAGATGACTCCGACGGACCACAAGTCTGCCTTGGCGTCGTAGCTCTTGTACTCAAGCAACTCAGGGGCCATATAAAGCGGCGACCCGACGACACTTTCGGCCATACTTTCCTGCTTCAACTCTCTCGCAAAGCCAAAGTCTGCGATCTTGAGCTTGGCCGTGGAAGGGTTCTTGCTGGACAAGAGCAGGTTGGCTGGTTTCAGGTCGCGATGGACGACGTTTGTCGACCGGAGGAAGGTTAGCCCAGATGCTGTTGTGTGTTTAGTACAAGGAGTAGTGAACGCTGCGTCAGGTGGACATACCTAATTGAGACATGTACAATCGTGTTTGGTCGACCGAGAGTCCATTTTGCATCTTCATGAGCATCGCAATATCTCCGCCGGCGCAGTATTCCTGCACAAAGAAAGATAAATCATGTAAGTCTGTCCAAGTGTTGTCGCACAGTGGGATAAATTGTACCATGACGATGTAGATGTGGTCATGTGATTCCTACAAGGCCATGTAAGAAAGATAATAATCTTGATAGACAAAAGATGGGTACGAACTTTGGTGCATAAGAGTCGAATGATGTGTGGGTGGCCATTCTCGAACTGCTCCACGGCCACGCGCATGGTCTCGATCTCTTTTTCAATGCTCTGTCGTTCATGCGGCCGCCTCACTTTGTCCTTGTCGATAAGTTTAATCGCGACGGCCGCTCCGGAAGATAGGTTAATAGCTTTATGCACCTAACGTAAATGCAAGTTAGCCATGCCTTCTTACTGTCCTATAACATGAAAGAGCCGTACTGTGCCGTAGGACCCTCTGCCGATCATTTCGACAAAGCTGTCGAGCAGAAGAATCGAATGAGTTCATGAAGCAGCAAATAGACTACATAAGATGCAATATACCGAAAGACGTTGCCACAGACAGAGACTGTTTGACCGGTGAGCCCACTCATGTCGAACTATCAAGAGAGATCGGTGCGTAAGTGTCACGATCGGTCGAGGCACCCAAGCTCGATACTTTGCTCCTCTTTTCCGTCGGATGTCGCTGCAGGGTATCTTGAGTGTCGCTTCAATTAATCTGTCAGGTGGCTTCGCACAAGACTGAAGTTTGTATGGGTATACATCTGCCAAGATCTCGGTAAAGATGAAACGTCGCAGGCGGGAAACGAGCGTGACGCTTATCGACGTCCACGTGCTTATGGCGAATCAAGGCTGCTGTCGATCTGACAGAGCCTAAACGTTGTGCTAAAACACACGCGCAAATGATGCAATCCCCTCGTTGTGGACTCGTACAGCAACATCATAGGTTCGTTAAATCACGGCACCTCCCTTTTCCATATTCCTGTCCCATGAAAAAGCGTTACGCTTAATATTTTCAAATCGTCAAAACGTCGTCTGTATTCTCGATCGGAAGAACAGATTGAAGCGAGAGTCACTTTCTAATCTGCGTGCATCGGCTCAAGTGCAAGCTCTGCCACAACCAGATTTCTCCAAGCAGAACGTTACTATCTGAAGTATGGGTCAAGCGGCGTCTTCTCCGCAGGAGGACACCATGAAAAAGCGCATTCGGCAGACCATGGGGTCCTTTGCCGATCTGCAGGACCACCTCCACAACGCCAACGACTGGTACATTCCCTCACCCACGACCGTCTGCCGCTTTAATGTGCATCACGTCTAATGTTCCTTATAGGGCGAGGCTGTGTCCGACACCCAAGACGTGCTACCTCGCCTTTCGAATCGTCATCAACGACCGCGTTTCGGCCGAACTCTTGCCCTACGTCTGGCGTCTGCGAGGCAACGTACGTTCCATTCCACAACAGCCACTTTGGTCTATAGGAACTCATGTCAAGTATGAAATAGGTGTACGTCGAGGCCCGCAAGATCCGTCGCAGTGAGGATAAATCCAACTTTTCTGGCGAGTACAGTGGGATGTCTGCGCAAGATATCACACAAGCGTACGAGCTCAGCAACACGATCGGACAAGCCAAGGTGCTCACAGTCCGCCAATTCTACTACATCTACTGTTTTCTATCCGGTACTTTTTCTTCCACAGCACTATTTCTATTGAAAACTTACACACTTTCTCTCCTGTAGACGTGCGCTCTTGCTCTTTGCACACGTTCCAAGGACCGGAGCATCCCACGTACGACACTACTTTTGAAGATATTTTTCTGATTAATCACGTCCTGACGTTGTATCATGTAGAGATGTGCAGTCCAACGCCGGGTTCGACGAGGCGGAGTGCCAGATATGCATGGACAAGCGCAAGCAGGTCGTGCTCCCTTGCACCCATAGCTTTTGCTTAAGCTGCTTCCAGCACTGGAGCGCTCAGAACAAGACTTGTCCGATCTGTCGAAGCACCATCGAGTGCTCGGAAGGCGATGAGCTGTGGCACTTGACGTCAAATGAAGTGGAGGATATTGGCACCTACGCCACAGACCTCGTCGCCCGCATCTACGAGTTCCTCGAGCGTCGTAGCGTCAGTCGCTTCAATGAACAAGAGATCCAGATGTCGGCCGACATGTTCCAGGCGGCACTGGCGACGGCAAGCAAGCTGGCGTCGCTACCTCCTCCGAGCATGAGCCTTGTTCCTGCGAGTCATAGCCCAATTTTCCCGACGCTGCTGGCGGCAGGTGACAGCATGCTTTCTACATCAAACCAGGAGGATGAGGAGGATGAAGACGCAAAGATGGCGCTCGAGATGGCGGCGTCGGAAGGAGACCAGTACGCTGCCATGCGTTACTATGAACAGCTGAGGCGAGACGCGGTGGTGGCGACGGCGATGGCGATGCAGTATGAACACGAGGACGAGTTCGAAGGCGAGGACCTCGAGTAGCTCATGCGGTATTTAAGGAATCGGCGCCGAAAGGTGCAGTATAAGATGGAGGCAGTGGTGGCGGGTGTAAACTATGGACAGACCGCTCAAGTTGTGTGCGTAGTGGATGAAGAGAACGTCGAATAATATGTTTTACACACAGCTCGAGTTGATTGCGTTCCTACTAGACTAGTCTCTTCATTGTAGTTTCGCAGGTTGCTTGGAGGTCATGATTAGCACCAGACGTTCAAAAAAGAATACAGCCAGCGTATCTCCGAGCATGAGCATTCCAACGTACATCTTCACCTATTTGGTATTAGACATGGGCTAATAGTGATACAGGAGTAGAAGCATACCTCGGACGGGATGTCCACAAGCTCCAACGTTTCATTCAGTAGCGGAGATACCTCCATGACGGCCAGTGCGAGGACAATGTAGGCCAAGACAGCGCTTCTGGAAAGCTGTTTGTGCTGCCAAAAGCTTTCCATGAACGGCTTTCCTCGATAGTTGGTCACGAACGTATTCACTTGCATGACAGACGAAAGCAGGAACATGACGCTATTGACGATCGAAGGCTCAAAGGTGCCGTTCGGGTGCATGGACGGATCATTCGCGTCAATGTACGGCTGCGCAAGACGGATGCCTACAACCAAGACCATCAAGTGGATGGCAAACTGTCCGAATATCGAGAGCATGACAGGCAAGCAAAAGACGCCCGTGGGAGGCTTTTCCTTCGACAGCGTCTTAGCTGGCTTGGCTTGCGACAGGAACAGAAAGAAGACCGCGATGCCGAGCTAACGAGCATAGATGAGGTTAGTCCTGTGAAAAGATTACTAGTGTAGATCGATAAGAAATATACCCCCAAGACAGTCAGCTGCTGGTCTCCATTCTTCACTCCAAAGAGGTAGAGTGCACTCAGTTCATACGCCGTCACGAGGCAGTTGATACCAAGGATCTTGTACATCTGGATGGTCGTCACGAGGGTGCATCGGCCTTGTCGAATGAGTTGCTTGACGACATGGATACTAGACGTTTTCGACGTGAAGGGAGATGCAATGGACGCATCGCCCATCCGAACGACCTGCGCTCTCTCTTCTTCCTCCTGCTCCCGTCGCATCCGTTCCAGGCGCTTCTGAGCATTCGACTGCTGCTTGGGTTTGTACAACAGACGTGAGGGACGAGGAGATGACGAACCGTTGGGGGAATTGACGATGGAGACACCGACGTGGGCTCTCTTCAGCGCTCCAACGTCGTTCGTGCCATCTCCACACATGACCGTCGTCTTACCAGCTCGATTGAGAGCAAGTAATAGCAGCTCCTTCTGCTGCGGCGACGTCCGTGCAAAGACACGTGCGTGAAGACCTAGCACCTCTAGTACACGCAAAAAGGAATCTTGCTTGGACACTCCACTCGACTTGTCGTCTATAAAGTCGTGAATCTTGTCCTGGAGAAACGTCAAGGCAGTCCCTGTAACACATAGTGTGTGCTCTGCTGCAAGAGCTGCAACTTTTTCCTTCATAAAAGGTATAGATGATGGGTCTTGGGACAGTTGGTCATGTACAAGGTCCCAGGTAAGACTCTCGCCATCTACATTTAAAGTCAAAGTGGGCTCGGAGGTGTCTGCTATCCCGACCTGACGAGCGACGTCACACGCCGTCAAAGCGTTGTCTCCCGTGACCATGACGACACGATGACTGGAATCTTTCAAGTCTGACACGACCTGTTTGGAGTCCTTCTTCAACGGACACTCGAGCACTAGGAAGCCAGCGAAGGTTAAATCACTCTCTAGTTCCTTCCGATCTAGACGGTTCCAGTAGATCTGATCGTCTGCCCACTTCTTTGGCAGCGACTTCCATGCCAGGGCCAGCACTCGATTCCCTCGACTTGCTAAACGCTGATAGGTAGACGTATAATCCTCTGGTACAGAAGACAGCAAGGGCTGTACCACCTCTGGTGCACCTTTAAGCAGCAACCGAGACTCCCTATCTTCCTCATTATCAGCCATTGTCATTGCAACGATTGTACTCATACGCTTGAGTTCAGACGAAAACGCAAACCGGTGCATGATCTGTACCGAGTCGATCTTATCTCGCCGAGGAGACGCGATGGACGGAATGGCTCGTGTCGTGAAAGACGTATCGCTCTTCAAGGCAGGAACTAGTTTCCACTGAACAGCCTTTAATGCTGCGAGTTCGAGCGGATCTCCAGACGGCTCTGTCTTTCCATTTAGTAAAACCAAAGAGTGGCATGCTGCAAGCGTCAGCTCTGAATCTAGAGGCAACTCCTCTGCTGACAGCAGCTCTGTTCCGACTTGTTGTGGTCCAGCGTCTGGAGAGATACCTGCCACACCACACACTTTTAATCGGTCGCTCGTGAGCGTTCCCGTCTTGTCAAAGCAACAGACATCCACGCGACCTGCGAAAGGAACTCGGAACGGCTCTGTGCAGTAGATGCCCCGCTTCGTCAGGGCCACGAGCGAGTTCGTGACTGCAAGCGACAGCTCCATCGGCAGCTCTGGTGGCACAACGGAGGTGATGATCATGATACAGTGCAAACCGAGTTTGAATCTGTCTTGCAACGGATCTGCGAGGCCATGGGACAGTACATAGCCGGAAGAGCAGAGTGCAAAGACCAAGAGTAACGCGATGAAACACATAGCTTCTGCATTATTTGCAGTCACGCGCTGGGATGCGTGCAATATCGTACGCATTAAACTGCCTTGACTCGTCCCGAATCCTGTTCGGAGAACATATGCGATGCAGCCTCCATCGGGAGGATCTCGTATGCTAAAGCTATGGCCGGATGTGGTCTGTTGGAGGACGGATGTGCCACCAAAGACGACGTGCTTCCGATGACGCATCTCCGAGTCCGAGTCGATGGAAAGAAGGTCGCTGTCTCGCTCGGAAGACGATACGAGAGGCTCTTTACGCAAAGGGATCGATTCGCCAGACAGCATGGCTTCATTCACGACACAGTTTCCTTGCAAAAGCAAGACGTCGCATGGAACTATACTTTCCGATCGGCTAGGTGCCGCTAGCGCTTGCCCGATGGAGCAAATGTCGCCTGGAACGAGGTCACTACTAGAAATGGGCGTCCAATCATTCTGTACAGCTTGATAAGTCATTTGGTAACTTTGTGGAAACTTGGAGAAATTGAAGCATACCTGACGGAAGACAAAGATCGCTTGGGGTGGTCTACGCATGTGGTTCAGCGTTTCCATATTACGCTGTCGTTGCAGAACGACAGTGCATTCAAAGATCACCAGCATGAGCAGAGTAAATAGAGAATAGTACACATACTCATCTAGACACCAGAGGAGCATACAAAAGAACTGGAAGACGAAGAATGGCGCCACGAGCTGCTCCTTGAGAAGAGCTACGAACGAAGGTACTGGGATGAAAAAGTCGTTCTGGCCCCACTTTTGCTTTGCAACAGCAAGACTGGACTCACTTGTGTAACCTGTGGCAGCCATGTAGGTGTCTATCGAGAGACTTGTGGGAAAGTCGATGCGATGGAAGCTTCGCATCTTTGCCCCAGATTTGCTCCGGTTGACATCTTCAACAGGATTAAACAAAGCGAATTTAACATTTTCAAACACAAACGCCATGGTCGGTACGCTTGCAGTCGTTGGAGAGGAACGGGCCTAGCTCATCAGAAGTTAATAAACGCGCAAATCCATCTTTCGAGATTAATTACGACCAATTTAATGGCTTTGAATGCGTACCTTGTCCATTGAAGAATAGTTTGTTTCAATAGCGCATTTACATAGCTGACATGAGCTCGTTGTTGTGTCTGCCGGCTCGACAAGCACAAACTGCGTGACATCCGTTCGGAGTTCGGATGCTCTTGTGTATGCCAACCAGGCGTGGCAGTGTACGCTCCATTCACCAGAAAGAAGCGTCAGGGCATGAACAAATAGAGTGAGTGCGAAGAACAAGGTAGTCAGTGCATCTTGATCGTAGCTAGACGCGCGATCCACCGCCAGAGCCCTCGTGACTCCAAGATAGAGACCGGTGCAGTATAACCAACCAAACGGCAATACATCGAGACGCAAATATCGTGGCAGAGGCTCCAGCAGCGTGACGCTTCGCAGCTCCTTGTCGGCGATTCCAAGCGACACCATGGTCGTATGTCGCTTCGTTGCGACTTGGCGGCGGTGCAAAATAGCGATGACTTACTGATGCAAGGATGTGTCACGAAGGTCTTCCGACGATACAACTTCACGTTAAAGGTGTCGAATCGTTCTCAAGTCGGATTACAGGTGCTGTGGAGCTATCTTCATGCAAAGGGAAGCAAGTTAGTGGAGATTAGTTGTTATAAAAGGTGGAAAAATGAACTTCGCTCTGGAGTGAGTTTCACTATGGCAGGTAGGAACGAAATGAAAGAACTGACGGGTAGAGTAAGCCCAGACAGGAAGCTACTAGAGGTACGAATTCAATTCATCGCAAAAGACTGAACGACCACACTCAAAGCAAATAAAAACTTATATTGTGGTGCTTTTAAATTAGCTGCTTTCTCTCGTAGCTGCAGTCGGTAATTGCACCATGAGCTCGCTAGGTTGCTAGTGATGGTGGTGTCCATGGTGGCCGTGGTGCTCCACGTGCTTGCGCCTGTGGGTGACCTTCAGGACCAAGCGCTTGACGATGTGGAACGGCTTCATCAAGATGTGAACGACCTTGTGGGTGCACTTGTGGGCTTTGCCTTCGACGGTCATGGTTGTTGTTGTTGTAGAATGTACTGGCTTGTGTGTTGCTCGTCCAATTCGGAAATGAAGATGCAGACTACCAACCTCACCATTTCCTTCGAGCAAAACTTTAATCGTCAATTTTCACCCGAGACCTTGTCTCACTTTCGGTATCCATCTCCCGAGTGTACCACCCACTTCTACACGCTTCAGTTGACGGCCAGATGTGCATATCGCTCTTCTCGGTTGCACCCTTTGCTTGGTACATACAAAAATCAAGTCCATCGATGTTCCGCCATCCGCCAAAAGAAACTAAATTTGAAATTTTTCAATACGTTTCTCAACTATCTGAAAAATAGGATTTTTATGTCGCTTCACGTTCTACTCCGCATCGAAGATGGCGACGATCTGATTCTGAATGTCTACCGCCTTCTCCTCACTTCCGTTCGCTCGATGGGCTTCGGCCAGGTTGTGCATGGCCATGATCGTCTCGTTGTGCGCTTCACCGAGCACAGACTTGCGGATCGCCACCGTGTCCTCGAACAAGCGAATGCTCTCGTCGAACCGGCCTGCCTCTTTATATACATACGCTAGATTGTTCAGAGTCAGCGCCGTCATTCCACTTTCCTTTCCTAATTTCTTCTCCATCATGTCTCTCGCCTTCTCGGCGTCTTCAATGCCCTCAGTAGTCTTCTTGTTCTGGGCTTTCAAGACGCCAATGTTGCTCAAGCAGAGAGCAATGTCCGTATGAGTGGGATCCAGAATCTCCCGACGGATATTCAGGCACTCGTTGAAGCACTCTAACGCACTCTCACGAGCATTCAGTTTCTCCATTCCTTGCGTCTCCAGCGCCAGCGACTTGTACACGAACGCCAGGTTGTACAAAGTAGTCGCAAAGGAAGCGTGCTGTTCGCCCACAGACTCCTTGTACGTCCGCAATGCAAACTCGTACGCACTCACGGCTTCTTCATGCTCTCCCAAATTCTTGTGCATGAGCGCAATGTTCGTGACGGCACTCGCAAATACAGGATGGGCTTCGCCAAAGTGATCTCGAATCGCGTCACGGCAGTCGAAGCCTACTTCCAGTGCAGTTTTGTAGTCTCCTTTACTGTAAGCCTCGCGAATCTGCTGTTGTAATCCGGCAATATGCTGCTCAGTCTTGGCATGGCTCATCTTGGACGCTCCCTCATGTCGAAGTACCTGCACCTTTTCTTTAATGTCATTCGACTTGTCTGCAAACGTCCGTGCAAGGATGGGTTGCACGGATCGCACGCTCGTAGAGGCTTGAGCAAGTAGTCGATGGCGAGCCACCGCCGCCGCAATCGCTCGGTTCATCTCGTTTTGGTGGTTTGCTCGTGGCTCTAACTTTACGCCAAAATCAGCTGCTGGAGTACTTTAGGGGCGTTAAGCTTCTGCTTATCTGATATTGCCCATCGTTCCATCCCGAGCATCATGTCGAAAGCGTTTGCCAAGCTCTTGCGTGTGTAAATGCAACTCCATTCCTCTCCTTTTATACAAAAAGTTCATTTCTGAGTGTAGACAGGGTAAAAATGCCATGAACGAGTTGCAATCTATCGACCTCCATACTCATGTCTACCTGCCTCGATACATGGAAATGTTACGCAGTCGCGATAGCGTCCCTTTTGTCCGTAGTATAGACGGTCAAGATCGGTTGATCATCCTTCCGGATGAACAAAAGGAGTTGGAAGGAAACAGTGGCAAGGAAGGCATTGCTTCTGGACGTCCGATTGGGGAAGAGTATTATAGCATGGATCGAAAGATCGCGTACATGGATGTCCATGGCATACAAACGTCCTTGCTTAGTCTAGCCAATCCGTGGCTCGACTTTTTGTCTCTTTCGGAGCAAAAGACCTTGGCGAAAAGCTTAAACGAGGACATGAGGGATATCTGTCGAACTCATAGCTCTCGCTTCTTGTCATTTGGTGTCATCCCTCAAGTACATTTCTTCTTTCGGGTCCTTTAGTCCTGTTGCTTATGTATGCGAACAGGGTTTGCATGAAGCTCTAGAAGAGCTGGATCACATTGCTACGTTGGACAATGTGAAGGGAGTCATCCTTGGCACAAAGGGACTGGGCAACGGACTTGACGATCCTCATATGCTTTCCTTCTATCAAAAGGTGCGTTCCACTCGCACATCAGTTGCATTCATCTAGTTATATGCTTTTTAATAGGTTGCAGACCTCGGTCTTACCATCTTTCTACATCCTCATTATGGCCTTGGTAACGAGCGATTCACAGACTACGGTCATGCCCTCCATTTGGCTCTCGGCTTTACATTCGAAACGACTGCTGCAGTCTCTCGACTCTTACTGAGTGGTCTTCTGGACCAAGTCTCGCCTGACCTCCAGATTCTACTCGCTCACTCTGGGGGCACCATGCCATTCCTCGCAGGCAGACTCGACAGTTGTGTAGCCCATGACCCAGCACTAAATGCCAAGTTAAAACATCCGCCTAGCCACTACTTGAAAACACGATTCTGGTACGATGGAGTGGCGTATCACCCACCGGCACTACACTGCCTAATTGAATTTGCTGGGATTGATCGAGTCGTGTGGGGCACCGACCATCCTTTTTTCCCTCCTCAAGACGAGAGCGACAAGATGGGAGGGACGTGGGCGTCCACTGTTAGCAACTACGACATCCTCTCGGACTTGACGAAAGAAGATCAGAGCAAGATTCTACGAGACAATGCCAAAGTCATGCTCCGGCTGTAAAGCCGAACAAGACAGGTTTCTTTATAACGAAATGATACTCGGATTCGCATTCAGCAGCTTTGACAACAACCGACCAGATTCTTTTTCTATGTAAACTAACCATCGATACCTCGAATGGGTGGGAACATGCCTTCCGTTTCTTTTGTTGGAGTCAGCATTCGTTCCTCAATCGCTTGGATTTGCTTCTGTAAGCTGTCAATCTCCTTTTGCTGTCGACGAATAACATCGTCCAAATCCTCCTGCTCCCTGTGCTTCGGTGAGTTGTTCTGTTGCATCTGATTCTCCCTCGCGCGAGTCTGCATAGCTGCTCGCTCCATTTGCAGTGTCGCTCTAGAGCTCGTGATCAATGATCTCAGCTCATTGATTTCTTGGATGAGCACCATGTTACTCGCCGTCGCGCGCAAGTGTTCTTCTTGATGACCTGTGTTTTCGTGGGCGTACTGCTTCTTCAGCTCTTTCACGGCCGTCTCGAGATACTCTTTCTGACGCGAGTACTCCTGCTGAATGTCAGACTCGACCGCCTTGGCTGTCTGCGCTTTGGAAGCGTACCTTTGGTATAGCTCTGCTACTTGTAAACGCAACGCTTCTGGATCTTGAATATGCTGCACGCAGTCGTACAAGTCACAGCGGAATCGACGACGCCAAGAGCACTGTTTCCCGATGGTGCATCGGTGCGCAGCAAGTTCCGCACCCATCGCATCAAGTCGTTGGCGCTGCTCACCGATCAAGGCATCCAACTGGGCATTCGACTTGTGGAACAGCTCCAGCTCTTTGTCCATATCCCGGATCTGCGTCTTCATGTCGCTTATCTCAGTCTCTCGTGGCTCAATCTGCCGCTTCAGCTCTTTGATCTTGTAGTCAAGCACGAACTTGAACTTCTCCAGCTCCTGGTTCTTTTTCTTTAGATCGTAGATGCGCTTCTCTTTCTCTCCGATAGTTTCGTCTCGAGACCGGATCTCGCGTTTCAACGCCTGGATCTCTTTTTCCAAGCTTTTGATCTGTTCAATTAAAGCCTTCTCCTTCTCCAACAGCGTCTTAATTGTGTCTCGTTGGTCTTCAATGTCTTTCTGCAATGCTGAAAACTTCTTTTTCATGATACCGTTCTCACCTTTAAAGCGCAGTGTTGCTTCCCGTTCGGCCTGTAGCTTTGCTTCATACTTTTTCTTCAAATTTTCGATCTCTTCATCCACATCAGCTTCAATCTGTGCCACCGTTTCCGCATATTCACGGTCCAACTCATCGTTCTCTTCTTCCATCTGAACACGTAGTTGATGCTCTTCACTTAATCGTTGTTCAAAGTCATCCGTGACTTCGCTTACATATCGCTCGTGCGTCGCCTGGAGTCTAGCACGTTCTTTCTCCCAGTGCGCTCGCTGGGCGTCGCGTTGGGCAAGTGCTTCCTGATACTTTTCGACCTCAGTCATGATACGATGCTGTGCGTCTGCCTCGAGTGCCTGAAGCGCATGAACGTGTTTTTCTTCAAGTTGCTTCAGCTGCTCTTCGTACTCCATCTCCAGATCGTTCTTATCTTCACGTAGTAATTCAAACTTGTTTTTCTCTTGGTCAATTTCATGCGTAAATCGCTCCGTTAAATCTTTCAACGCTTCGTTGTACGTCATATCTTTCAGACGTAGCTGATACTCATTCTGCAGCATCAATTCGTCTACCTTTGTCTTTAGCTCCTGAGTTACCGTCTGCTTCTCTTCCAAATCACTTCTGGTTACCAGTACCTCTTCTGAAAACCCACCGCCTGAGCTACCACCTCCAGTAGAACTCAAGTATCCACCTACAGCTTGCAACCCAGTCGCCAATGCACCACCACGTCCTGCTTGAGCTCTACCAGCTTCTTTATCTCGAATCTCGAAGATCGCGATGCAACCGTCTTCCCCGGAGCAAAAGAGATACTTGTCATCGTACGAGACTCGAAGACGTGTGATCGGTTTACTCAGCGCCTGAAACTCGGATGCGTTCGAGACAGCGTTTTCAACGCCATCCGCCGATCCGTATATTGGAAGTCGGTAGACGCGAAGGCGACCTGGTTTGTCTGGTTCTGAAGTTGCTGCAAATAGCAGACGCTGCGAATGAGCGAGTGCGATTTGACCAACAACGACGTCACTCGTCAGCTCATGGACAAGCTGAGACGTTGGAAATTCAAGCTCTTTCAGCAGTCGGTCCTGTCCGACGGCATAGACGGTGCTACCGTCACGCGTGAGAACAGCTGAGTAGTACGGTACGCCCTTTTGAACGAACTCGGCGTCTCGTTTCGATTCATCCAAATCCCAGAGGTAGACAGCACCGTCCATACCGGCAGACAAGAGTCCTGAGTCGTCTGCATTCCAGTGCAAGCTACGGACCTTGCCGTTATGTCCACGCAAAGTGGTGAGCAATTCGCCAGTCAGCAAAGTAAATACTTGAATCGTATTTCCATTTACAGCAGCAAAGAGATGCCCGCCGGTGGCAAATTGACATTCTCGACACGCCTTCACCGAAAACTCTTTCACGACGCGAAGGTCTTCCATCAGGACATTCATTAGTCGCAACTTGTCGGCAAACCCAGCAAGAATATGAAGTCCGGACGGATGGCAAGCAACACTGTATACTTCTTCTCCAAATGTTTTGGTCAATTCGCAAGTATGCTCCAAGTAGTTCCAGATACGAACGGAACGATCAAGGCCACAGGTGACTAGCATTGGCTTTCGAACGCAAGTGTCGAGGCCAGTGACGTATGGCAGTCCGTGGGATTCTCCTGGACGGTGGAATGCGGTGAGCAAATTGTTGATATCGTCCGCCTTTGGAACGATAGCAACTGGAGCCAGAGTTGCAGGGGAAGTGGAGTCTGCAACAGTTTGTGTTTCATCTTTAGCTTCTGTTACGCTGGGTACACTGGATACCACATTCGATAGCGCCGAACTTATGCCACCACCAAGTGCTCCAGGTTGCGCCTCATACGTAAATTTAACGAGTTGATTGCTCGCGAGAGACGCCACGATCTGCTTTTCGCTCAGATTTACACTCAACGTCGTTATCGGATACGGATCGGCCTCGAGTTGAATCGAACGCTGAAAGTATAGAACTTCACTGGGTCCGGACGAAGTGTGGACACTGTCAGTGCTATCCTCTGAAGGCTTTGTCAGTCGACAGCTTAGATTCACGCCATACAGGATGATCGTCGAATCTGCGAGACCACATACAACGCCTTTGGATGTAGCTATGATTGAATGCACACCATTCTCTTTGCCTGGTGATGCTGGTAATCGAGTTATAAACTCTCCTTCGTTAAACAGGAGCAAGTCGCCCATGCTCGTGCCTGCAATTAAAGCATGATCTCGCTGCTTCAGCCAGGTGTGGCACAAAACATTGCTCGATTCGTCAAGACGTGTGCTGGGCAATGGACGCAGGGTGCTGTCAGCGATTCGAAAGAAGCGAACTAAACTGGGACCAGTAACGCAGATCAACGACGGGTCATCGCCACAAAAGGAGCAGCAGGTAGCTAGAAGCGTAGGCGAAGTCGTTCCGCTGTTTGTCGCTGAAACACCATCGGATGCGCCCATCGAACTCTGCCCACCGGTGGCTACAGCTGCACTTGACGATGGAAGATGTCGAAAGGTAGCACCCATGCCGGAGTATGACGACAATTGATGCGTAGAAGTCGTACTACTGTGCCCATAAGATGGTACGTTCAACGGACTTACCACAGACGCCACGCATTTGCCTTTTCCCCAGTTCCAATACGTAAGTGTCCAGTCAGGACCTCCACATTGTGCAAGTAAATGCTGGCTGTCTGGACTGAAAGCCATACTGACGATCGTCTTTCCCTGGAAATCATCGCCGATACTAAATACCTTTCGCTTCTTTAGCGTCTTCAGATCGATGATACTGATAAGCGCTCGATTGCTTACTTCGGCAACTGCTAGAAACCGCTTGTTCTCGGAGAATGCTAGCGCAGAGATTCCGTCCGTCGATTCCGAGCAAGGAAGAAACTTTTGTCTTTGCTCATCGATATGGTACACCACCACCAAGTGCCCAGCAGCATAGACAACGGCCTGGTCATCGATGTGAGCTACAGCCATCTGTACATCGTTCTTGTGCCCAAAGATATGTCTACGTCCGGTATAAGCAACGGAGGATACATTATGCTTATCTAGCAGTGATGTACCGATGTGCCAAGTTGATCGTCGCCATCTCGTTTCGTCCAGTTCGAGACTTACACCGATCTACTCAGGAACTGCACCAGCGACGGACTCTACAGGAATGGGGGCGAAACTCCTCCAGGACGTTTCATCGCAGGAAGCAGAAGATTCAAAGGTTAGAAGATAAATAGAAATCCGTCTCGGGCGTACGTTTTGCCGAGAGCAAGATGAACGATGCATGCTTTCTCCGTAAAAAAATTCTGTTCGATTGTTAGTCTTTGCTACAGGGCCATATCATGCTTTCAAGATTCATGGGAACTACTCCCTCACTTCATGTTGCTGACACGAAGCCCGGTCATTCGACATTTAATGTCCATCAGTCTAGTGCATATACTAAGCTCGAGAATGCATTGGCGGGCCCATTGCCGACTCGTCTGGAACCTTGTTCGGCGTCACGGCCATCGCACTGTCGCCACCGCGGCTGTGAGAAGAGTACGCTCTCGACGCATTGCGACTGTAAGCTCTTGTCGGCGGAACTTCGACAAACTCGTCGTCGCGTCTTCCACCACTTCCTTTCCGCATTTGTAGATATACAAACACAAATATCACTGCGGCAACGAGTACTGCGCCTATGATTGCGGGAACTAGCCACGCACCAGTCGAGCTTGAGCCGCCGTTCGAGCCGGAGCCGGCAGCAGCCGAAGCGGATGGAGACAGCGTTCCGTAGACGGTGTTGCTTTCTGATCCGTCTAGCAAGGCTGGCGCAGCAGCTTCAGGTGCAATGGTGGTCGTAGCAGGAGGAGGTGGTGTCGCTGCCGCCGGTGCCGGTGTCACTGGCGTCGGTGTTGGCGTCGGTGTGGTCTTGGTAGGAGTCTTCCCGTCAGACGAAGCTGAACTAGAGTCTTTCTTCGGCGTTACATTAGGTGTATTTGGTTTTGGCGTCGGTGTGGGTGTGTCTTTCGACGCTGATGCTGCTGCTGCTGCTGCTGCTGCAGGAGGAGTGGTCGTTGGTGTTGCGGCATCACTGGATGCAGATGCAGACGCTGCGGCGGCAGGCGTGTCCTTGGCGGCATCACTGGAAGCCGATGCTGCTGCTGCTGCCGCTGCTGCTGCGTCTAGCGACCCGTCAGCCGCTTGCTGCGCTGACGTTTGCGCCAACGATAGCGCCACAGCGACTAGGAATAATATGCGTAGTACAAAATGCTTGTTCATCCTCCCTTTTCTTTGCCGTCGAATACTGAATAGACAAGTATTGCTTCAAGTAGAGGTGTCTCGAGGTATAAAATTCGGAAAAACGGTGCTCTTCAAGACCAGGTCGTGCTTTGACGTGTACTGCCTTCGGGAGGGGACCGCACGCGGTGTAAGAAGAAAATTGACTGTGCCTTTGCTCGTCGCATTGTGGGAGAAATGTGTAACGGTCTCGATGTGGGTTAGTATCCGGAAGGATCGCCGTATAGTTAGATGTCGATCGTCCAGGGCTTGTGACACGCTTCAACAAGCAGCAAGTACCCACCTCGCATTGAAGGGCTAGAGACGGAGAATGAAAGTCCTTGTTGGAATATCCACTTGCAGCTTCCTTCTCACCTCGCATCTCATGTTCTAGTTTTTATGTAAAGATTTACTAGCAGAAACCACGCTACGTGATGTTCATATAAGAGTTGATATGCGGTGTACGCACGACGATGCAATGCCGCCGAAATGGATAAGGTGTGCTGTGAGATCGTTACTGTACGATCTGCTAAGGCTACTACTCCACGATATTGTGTATTGCTATGTGTTTTATCTTCACTTTGAATTTCACATTGCAGGAGTTCATTCGGTGTCGCTCATCGATAGAGCAAAAACGCTAAGCAATTCAAGCCACGGAGCTTTTCATCATGACAAACATAGCATGCTTGAACCAAACGTCCGTTCGTTGATCCATGCTGTAGCACATGGGGTAAAAAGCTGATTAATGTATGTCCCACAAGCAGAGAGTCCGCAAGGAACGTGAGAGACTGCATGTCTAGCGCCTTCCCTACAAGCGAAAGATGTTTGCCATGGTAGGAGAAGCATCGTAATTGTCTCCGAACGTAGGACCCGCCGCTTTGTGTTAACATCATGCCCCTTGCTCAAAAGCTGAACTGCGTACAGGATTTGCGACAACAAACGATGGATCACGTGTCATTGGTTAATGGTCTCTGAGCACTAGGTTCCTAAAGATGGCGCTGCTGACATCAGCATGTGTCATTCGAGCTACAGCTCTAGCTGTAAATCTCAAGAACACAAATTACATGGCATCTCGCGTTATCTGTCCTTTAGCATGCTTCGAGGAAATCTATACCAAGTTGCTCAAGGAATGTTAGACCGCTTGTGCATATTGCGATGGTATAGTCCGGTCGAAGGATTCCGTAGGATGGTAACTTGGGCGTATAGATGATTGGGCCCTTCTCTCGTCCCTTTGGCGCCTCTTCACTGTGATTGTACCCGAATGATGGAAGTTTTTCATGATGGGACGCCCAGCTAGGTTGAGTCTTTAGCTGAAAATGGGCAGGCCATGGCGACTGTTCATGACCTTAACCGTTTGTGTGGGATCTTTCGTCGCTATTGTAAACCTAAAAACCATGGTCATTTTTCAAGTTTCATCGAAGACCTCCCACCACTACCACAGCAGATTACTGCAAATCCAAGCTAACTTGTCATGAATCCACCGATTGTCCTTCTCACGGTGCTATCGAGCGCATTTTCAGTACGAAATGTTCTGAGCGAGTATTGCACTGAAGATGAGGCGATGCAATCGTACGACCTGATTCAAGAGCGAGATGAACTACAGCCCGATGGCTCCTCTTGCCTGGATTATTTCACTTTAAACTACGACTGTTCGGATTCGTGTCTTGGAACTTACCAAGACTTGTATAAAGAGCTTCCAGACTGCGAGTCCGACTTGGAGAGCTTTGGTTATTTGAATCTAAAGGAGCTCCAGAAAACGTATTCTGACCTATGCAATGATTTTTATAAGAGTAGAATGCGAGGTGACCTTCGTGGTCTACCAGGTGCCCATAAGCTTTTACTCTACTTTTGAAGTATAGCTGATAAATTGATATGCTTTGATTTACAGAGAAAAAAGGGAGTAACACCGTCCCGGATTATGAGCACCCGCATCTTGTCGATGAGAGGATACTGCAAAATGAAGCCGCACTAGCCCTATCAATGTCCTCGGCCGTAGATTCTGAAAGCAACTCATACGACGAATCGCAGAGTGAGTCAGATGATACTTTTGAATATGATGAGTATGAAAATCGTACGTACGATGAGGACAGAGGTGGGCTCAACATACTCATACTTGTTCTTCCAATCATTGCTGCTCTTCTTGTGGTAGCTGGTGTCGTATTCTGGTGGTTACGTCGACGGAATCCAGCTCCAACCGCAAAAGATGAAGAGGAGGGCTTTACGCTAGGTGGAGCAATGACAATGACTGAGACGGTAACCCAGCCTATGCCTCCAACCTGTACTGGTGAATCGTCCACTGGCTCCAGCGTTTATGATCTATGGGGAGACCGAGAGCTCGTTGACAAAAAGCTGAATTTCGCAGACATTAAGGACATCAAGGTCCTAGGCTCTGGAGCTTACGGAGTCGTCTGGCTCGTGTCGTACTACAACACATACTACGCATCCAAGAGATTAGCACGGAACGTCGTGGATCCAGTAGCTTTCGATAAGTTTGTGGATGAAGTGAAGCTGGTTGCAAGAATCGAGCATGCAAATATTATCAAGTGTATTGGCGTCGCATGGACTATGAAGTCAGATTTCCAGGCTATCTTCGAATACATGTCCAATGGTGACTTGCGAGATTATTTACAGCGCTCCATGGTACCTCGCCATTGGACGAAAGAGAAGCTTTGCATCGCTATAGACAGTGCCGAAGCGCTTGTATACGTTCAGTCTTTTGAACGTCCTATCGTCCATCGCGATCTCAAGTCTCGCAACGTTCTATTATCAGAAGGTATGGTCGCGAAAGTGAGCGACTTTGGCTCCGCTCGACTCATGTCGGAAAGTAACACCATGACCACCCAGGCCGTGGGAAGTGCCCGGGTATGTACATCAATATTTTATCCTTTCCACCATCATTATTGCTCACTGTCTCCTTTCTTGACATAGTGGCTTGCACCAGAGGTTGTGGCTGGCGAATATTATGATCACACTTGCGACTCGTACTCTTTTGGAGCCATTCTGACTGAGCTGGACACACATGAACTGCCTCTATACGATGCAACGGATGTAAGAGGACGAAAGCTACCAGACTTTGCACTTATGCATCGCGTTGCCTGTGGCGAAATCAAACCAAATGTCTCCGATGTTTGCCCAGAGGCGATGCGCGACCTGGTAGATAAATGTCTAAGTTTCGAACCGAAAGAGAGACCAACTGCAGTGCAAATTTCGTTTGCACTGCGCAAGATGTTGAAAGATGGCAGTGTCTTGGAGAATTGATTGAAGACGAAGTAGATTTTTGTTGACTGCTGCCCAAAGTGAGCCCTTGATCATAATTCATTGTAGGAACATGCAAACGGATTTATACCCTTGGCGCATCCATGCTATTTGAAAAAACTTTAGGCAAAAATAGACATTTTGAATTACATACAGGAAATCGTGGTAAGCTGTCCAACTCAAAGTACTCTGCAGCATTAAGTTCCTTCTGATGCCCATGCAGCGCAATAATTGGGATATTTCACAACTTGTGAGCAAGTATCCATGGCTGCGAGTCGATGCAGAGACGATAGAGGACTACAAAACCACTTTTTCAAAGCCATCGTCGAAGAGATGCAAGATGTATGCAGCAGAGAGCTCGAAGCGATGCCAAAGCACAAGCGAATATAGCTGGGTAGATCCAACTTTATCAAGAGCAAAGCCATTAAAGATGACGAAAGCGATACCTCGAAAGTTACCTGCCGTTCGCAACCGAAAGACAAATGGTGGCGTCGGTGCGGAAGCTACCAAGCCTACGACAAAGCAAGCCCCTTCAAGTAGCGAACATGAAGCATGCATGCGTACAATAGACTACAATCGCGATCATCATGGTACTCTATGTAGCAGTTCTGAACTACAACTAGAAGCGGTATGTCGATCAAAAGTGAAAAGGCGAAGAAAGAAGACGAAGAAACACAACATCTTGTCGCTAAGGTATCATCTATCCTGTACAAAGTATTAGCAAAATGTAAATTGTATGCCCACAGCTTCCCACGTTTCCATAAAGAAGTGGATAAATATGTTGCTACGAAGGATCATGCTGTAAATCCTTTAGGGCGGAGGCATAATACGTATGAGGACTGCATTCAGCACTTGCACCAAGATCAACAGCAACTAAAGGCTGAGATTTTGAAGCAGATTGATGACGAAAAAGCCAAACTACCACTCACGTTTCTCTTCGAACGTAGTTTGGATCATTCGTATTGTAGGGAACGGAGCATTGCCACCATCACGAGAGTGTTTAGTAGACTTCAGAATAAACTTCTTAATGCAGCTTTATGGAGATGGAAAGGATTCGTGCATGATGCACTGCGAGCACAAGTAGAGCAGCAAGCATTAGAACAAGCCCAGCGGTGGGCAATAACCTTCCTTCAGAAAACAATTGTAGATAATCGACTTGAATCCTTAAAGCTTGCATTACAGAAGTGGATACGAGCAAGCGATCGAATGAGAGCAGTAGAGCGTACAAAGGCGGCAATTGTCATCCAAATTATGTACCGGTCAAAAATTGAAAAAGTGAGGGCCATTCGACTCGAAGAAGCAGCAGCGGCGATTGCTCAAAAGCGAGTGATTGAGTTAAGACTAGTTGAAGAAGCTAGAAAACAAGCAATAGCGTTAAAGGAGCAAGAGGAGCTAATCCAAAGCTACATTAAAATTCAAACTTGGTGGCGACGCATTAGTACACTACGACGAATACTCGTTCGGTATCGTCGGAAAACTGCTGCTGTAGTTGTACAGACAGTTTGGCGATGCAGATTGGCACGGAAGGAGCTTCAAGTTCGAAGAGAGTTGCGAGAACAACGTAAAAAAAAGGAAGATCAATGTGCAATCAAGCTTCAGTGCCATGTTCGCCGTAGTCTAGCAGTCAATCAAGTCACACTTCTTCAAAATTTAAAGGCACAACAATATGGATCTACACTGGTGATTCAAAGATGGTATCGTCAATCCAAGTTTCTTAAGGGGCTTCAAAGGCGTTTTCTAAAGCAAAAGGAAAAGCTTGATCGTATTAGAAGAGCTGAAGAAGAGGCTGCTATCTCGAAGAAGCAGCAACTAGTGCGCAATGCATCTGCAATACCAATTCAACGCATCGTACGAGGTTTTATTAGCAGACAGCAGGTGCATTACATTCGTGAAGCTAAACTACGAGCCTTGGCAGCACTTCGAGTACAAACATGGTGGCGACAATGGGCAGCATATCGTTTGCTACAGATGAGACGGATAGCTAGACAAGCTGAGTTAGAAGCCAGAGAACAGCAAGCTGGTCGAGTCATACGATCAGCAGTTATTTATGCAGCTTATATAGGAAAGCTAAATCGACGTCGAGCGCATGAGTACAAAAGACATTGCGCTACTATTACAATACAGCGTTGTATGCGAGGCAAATTGGTTCGAAAAGTGTTGGCTCATAAACAGCTTTCTGCACTTGTAATTCAGTCCGTCTTGCGGATGTTTTTGATCAAGCGCAAGTACATAGATCGCTCATGCTCCCACAAACTGGATGAAATTGTGTCCATTGTACTTGTTGGGCGTCTTCAGCGGTGGTTTTTGTCGATTCTGGCCTACCGACATGTCAGGAGGCTACGGATGGAGAAGGAACATGAAATCCGGATGAGAACGAGAGTAGCAACCTTCTTCCAATCTCGCTATCGCGGGTACCTTTTAAGGAAAAATTTGCAGTGCTGGATGCGGATGAACGAAATCATTGAAAGAGCCAGCATGCGTGATTATGGTGTAAACAGAGACGCTGGTTCGGCGACTGCAAAGGTCATATCTCCGCGGATGTTGAGTTTCTCTTTAGAGGAACTACGTTGGACAGAAGGATATCTGACAGACATGGAGCTGATTGTTCGACAGGAGGATCATGCGATAACGATAATTCAGAAATGCGCACGAGGCCGGATCGCAAGGATAGCAGTGCGACAAATGAAGAAGCAATCCGCTCTTGAGATAAAATGTGCAACACGCATTCAACGCATTCAACGTGGTTTTGCAGCTCGTGCTCAAGTGGCAGTTATGCGAGAGGTAAAGAGGAAGCAGGAGATGAAAGCAGCGTACATTCGTGAGCGCAGGTGGAAAGAAGAAGAGGCCAAGATCCGAGAGCAACGCAAGAGAGAGCTATTAGAAGCAGAGTTGGTGCAGTTTGCTGAAACAGAACTGCAGCTAAAGGAAGCGAAGCGTGCAGCCGATTTAGCAAAATACAATGCTGAAGTAGCCATGTACCGGGCTCAGGAGCTCATGGCTCTTGCAGATGTTGAAAGCAGGCTACAAGATGCCAGAAAGTATTGGAGGAAGGCGTATGATAATTATGGCAATGAGTACTACTATAACGATCTGACTAATGAGTCAAGCTGGACGCTACCTGAAGAGTCTGCCGATGAAACTGAGAAAGCTAAATAACGACAGTGATGAGCGATAACGACGATGCAAGAATAGAGTAGGAAACCGGAGAAGTATGCAGTGTCTGTGACACAAAGAATGCTATACAGGCATATTTTAATTATATTTTAGAAAGCAAATTTGTACCGCGGATTGCACTGACAACATTGGCAGTACGCCAAACCTTGAGTTTTCAAGTCAATGCAAAGTTGTGACTTGAAAACTTTCCTAACAAGATCCTTAAAGTCTGTCACAGATCAAGTGGTTGATGACTTGACAAGCAAGCAGGGACAAACAATTAAACTATATGTTTAGTTGCAAGAAGGAAGTAGGTACTTGGCCTTGCGAAGCTGAGGTCGCAATCCAAGCTTTTTAGTTGCTTTGACAAGATGCATTAAACACTCAAGAAAAGTGACGAACAATGTTAATTGGGAAGGAATATGCTATATCAAAGGGATGCTTATCATTAGGTTGTGGAAATCTGGATTTTATAACTCTGTGCAATCTATTTGGCGATGGATTTGACGAGTTACCTTTCTGATCTCTTCATCACAGACGAAGCAGTACTAGCCATGCGTAGATCGAGATGTTGAGAGAAGATAAAGTAGCGACAAAGTATCATGTCGAAACGAGAGAAATAAAAAACAAGAACTATAAAAGCATTCGAATGCATCTAAGATTAAACAAAAAGTAGAATCCATAAATTTAGCGTCCATGATCTAGCAGGCACATGGAAGAAAGCGAGAAAATGGATAAGTTTGAGGAAACTGAAGATACAAAATCCGGTATCGCTAGCATCATAGTCAATCATCGAAAAGTAGTAGAAAACGAAGCTAGTTCAATAAGCTTGAGTTCGAATAAGCTGCTCAGCTCAATTATACATCAACATCCCGTAGCTCCTTCCGGAGCAAGTCGACCACCTCCATCTCCGGTGGTCGACAATGCGGACCGTTCCGTAAAAAAGCACTCTGTGATGACGCAAAGACGTGTCGAGTAGTGACAAGATAGGTTTGTATTTGGTTTTTGTATGCACCGCAGGAGCTGCCATTCAAATCCGATTTTGACCGCCGGAACCGACTCAGCTCATCCCTCTCTTCGACACTAGCCACACAGCGCACAATGGCAGAAACAGAGCTCAAGGAATTCACGCTTGAAGAAGTGGCCCAGCACAACACGGAAAAGGACTGCTACTTGCTCCTTGATAACGGCGATGGCATCCGCAGAGTGCTCGACGTAACGGCATTCCTTGATGACCATCCTGGCGGACCTGAGATTATGACGGACTTCGCTGGCCAGGACTGCACGGAGGACTTCGAGGACATTGGACACTCGAACGACGCTCGTGCGCAGGCAGAAGAGTTCGTCATTGGTAAAATCAAGGGCGACGTGAAAAAGGAGAAAAAGTCGGCGGCATCCACCGTTGGCGACGGCCGCAAGGACATCAGCGGCAACAACACCCCTGTGTACGCCGTGGTCGCTCTTGCTGCCGTTGCACTTGCCTACTTTTTCAAGGGTCACTAAACTTCCTGTGCTCTCCACGCTTCATGTCCTGTCAGCAGACGTTTCCACGTGATGCTACACAAGTCTAGGATCTACCACTAAAGAGAAACAAGTTCTACGTTAACCAAAGCAGATCGTGCCGTTATCTATTCGTCTGTTCCGAGCAATCCTTGTTGCACGACACGACCTCGCGTCGATCTGATGTCAATTCGCTTATAAATAAATGAACGACTTGACACGCCTAGGCTTGCTCCTGCTTCTCCTCCGTGTCCACGGGCGACATGGGTGGGACGTCCGTCGCCCTCTTTGCTGCCAGCTTGGTCCACTGAGACTGGGACACTTTGGCATCTTCCTTGTTGATCGCGTCTATCACATTCAGCCACGAATCAGTCTCATTATGTAACTAGTAGACAGAGGGAAGCGTACGGGATTGGGCGTCGATTCGGAGGCTTTCAGCACGCCGCTTCATCCTGTCCACGCTGGTCGCTGTCTCGGTCATGGCGGTCTTCAAGTACTGTGCCTTTCTCAAGTAGTGTGGTAGTCTATTCATGACTGCTATCACTCTGGACAAGTCCTCGTCCCCTTGCACCAGTTTATTCTGAGCCTCCAATTGCTTGTGCAGTTGCTATGGAGATTTATGAGTACAAATATTCTCTATTTGTATAGTATAGAAATATACTTTTTGGCTCTCGGTGAGCTCCGCGATGCGATGGATGGACGCGTCTAACGTAGGACGAAGTCGCTGGACAAGAGCGGCACTAATAGACTCCATACTCACATCGTCTCCATCAATTGGCCATTCCTCTGAGGCAGCGGATGCTCTCTTAGGCTTTAAATGATTCGTTTCTGAAGGCTCCACATTTTTCCTAGGACTGGTGGGATTGACATCACTTGATTCTGCTTCGACCTTGGTTTCCACGTGACTGTCGGACGCTACGCTGCTTTCCTCTTTTTCTTCTTCGCTTTCACTCTCATCCCCTTCATTACCCTGCTCTGTCATGACAGGAGCACTAAATTTTGGCTGGGAGCTTGATGATGCTGACAGAGAGGAATTTCCATATCCGCCCACTCCGAACGTCATCTCTATCGTCACAAAATAGAGTTTTAAAGCCATTTGAGAAATATATAAAAGGCATGCAAGTCAATAAAGGGCCCGAAGACTAGTACAAACCTTCATTTTCGTCATCGTCTTCTTCACTGTCTTCTCCAGCGAGTACTCGACCGCCAAACCTGCTCGACATGCTAAAATCTTACTTTGTGTTTTTCCTAATGTGTTCGCCGTATTTTGTCCAATTATAAAGGTGCTCAAAGCACTTTCTACGAATCAAGTGATAGATCAACACACTAATTAAACACGAGTCGAGTGGGCTTAATGGAGAAGATGGAAGTGGATGGAGAGGGCGTGGAGAAGACCCAGCCTGCTCAGGAAAGTGAGAACCCAGCTACCATAGACCAAAAGGATGATAGCAATACCACTACAGAATCCAAAGGTGCTACCATCCCAATGGACAAAGTCTCGATGCTCCAAGAGAGCGTCGATAAGACGGCTCTCGGTATGTTCAATGCACTGCGGCTCCTACCAGCCTCCATAGACGAAAAGTCGACACCAGAAGAAAAGGAAAAGGCGGTATGTCAAGATTGCTTACAAGAACAATTCGACAGCTATGTAACCTGTGCATTCGACAGATAAAAGAACTAGCAAATGACGTCCTTCGCGCTGTCAAAGAGACTGATAAACTCATAGAAGATCTCCCTGGTCTCAACCGATCCGAAAGGTACATTTCTTTATTTTCTTTGGCATATATAGCATTATAACGATGACAACACTAGCGAGCAAATGGACATTGTTCGACAGCTCCAGATACAAAGCGAGGAAGAAGGTCAGACACTGCGTCAGGCAGAAGAGGAAGCTCGTACGCCACTGTTTGATCACTTGCACTCACCATTTATTAATGCCAATACACAGAGCAATGGATGGATCGAGCTCGAGACTCGCTGCGTGTCATTTCGGAAAACCGGCTGCGCAAAGGCCATTAATCCAACGCGACTTAGGCTAAAAGAAAAACGAGGGTCCTATATTTACGCCTAGCAGTTCGTCCGCTAGCGTTGTTACATCCAAATCATCACCCTCTTCCTTACCTAGATCGTTGCAACTGCAACAGCCGTGATACCAAATGTCAGGATTAAGAACGTACGTGCAAAGCCGACGTTACTGATAATGGGGGCCGAGTAAGGGGTCACCGCTGCAGAAATGGATCCATACACGCGTTCGCAGTAACGACTACTGATGACTTGGAACCAACACGGGATGACCAGCGCCAGGAAGAAGCCGAACATGCCGGCGATAGCAAAGATGAGATCCAACTTTTTGAAGAACGTTGCGAGGAGTAGAGGAGGCACTGCAATGCACAGTCGGCAAATGCTCCTCGTAATGACTGGACCGAGTGTCTCTCGCATAGAGGGAGGGATCGACATGATCATGTTGTCTCCGATCGTAACGCCCAGCATCGGATACGTGGACGTGACATTAACAACTGGGAAGAGAAGCACAATGATTTGAACTATGACGCCTAGCAGGTTAGTCTCTTCACATGCCTCCCATCCGTTGCCACATCCAGTGAAGGAGCTCCACATGAGCGACGCCAGTGGGTTCACATGATCGAATGCCAGAGCTCCGAGCAGTCCGATGCAGACGTAGAAGCCACCGGCAACGCACATGGCTCCGAGTGCCACTCCCTTGGCAGCACTCTTGGGCTTTAAAGGCTGCAGCGCGTCTGGCATGTTGAAGTGGCAGTTGAGAGCAAGGAGCGTCGGGCCAAAACTGCGACCAAAGTTGGACCAGTTGGCACTCCCCACTGCGTTATATCGACTGGCGAGAACATCAATGCCGTCGACAGAGATCTTCGTAGCCATGGTGGCAAGCATGAGAATGAGCGCGACGATACGGTAGACGGAGAGGAACTTTTGGATAGATGCTTGCTCGCTGACGTTAAAGAGCACCATTGAGATCACGATGACAGAGAAGATAACCATAGAGATATAGTAGATGGTCATGCATGCAGATATAGGGTGTTCTGCGTAGGCGTCACATCCGTTAAAGTCGTCCGAGATGGCGTATCGATAGACTAAGGACGCCATCGAGGAGGCAAAGATGGATGCGTAGGACCAGAGAGATCCCATGCCGTACATGGCAACGACTGTCTGAACGATAACCATTCCTTTCTTTCCCCCAAAGATATGACCGACTGCTGCAAAGTCGAGCTTTCGATACGACAGTCGGTGCGTCGGTGGTAGGGAGGTGTCGGGAGGGGAGGAACTGACGCCATTGGCTCTGGCGAGTGATTCGAGCGTGTAGTTCATCGTGATGATGCTTCCACCAATACCTGACACAAGTAGTGCTAGTGCCATCAAGATACCTCCAGCACTAAAGGCATACGGCAGGCCGAAGCAACCCGTGCCAATAACATAATTGATCGTCATCGCCAAGGATACTGCTGGACCGTAGGTTTTGATACCATATTGAGCTGCCAAGGCCTCTGCATCTAGGTCACCATTCTCCTTGTGGTTTGAATTGCCAGTGGGTGCACTGTAGTCGCTCAGGAGAGGAGACGACTCGTCCTTGGTAGAGCTCATGCTTGGTTGCGAAGTGATTGAAACGCTGACGAGATAATCAGATATTGGCGCGACATGTTCAGATTCCGGAGCGACCTTCGTGCCACTTTTACGTTGAAGCTGGATGCTTTGCATCGTCATAACAGTGGCATCTTTCTCATCCTGCTGCAGCCTTATGAGCGTGATCGTAAGTACACTACTGCATAGTAGTACATTGTGGTGATTGTGGTGGTGGTAGACGAGATCATATTTTCCATTTTTGGTAGTTCAATGATCCGACAGCTATGAATAGACAGGAAATGGTCTACTTTCTATCTACAAGACGAGATTACGTTGATAATGTATACAGCGGCAGCTACAGAAAGCACATAGACTGTTCTTTTGCAAATATTGCAAGTGGAATAAACTTTACACGTGACAGTCATTATTAGTGCATGGCCATCGCGAGGTCAAAACCATTAATCCTACGTTTGCATCGCTTTCGAATGTCGCCCATCTCAATGTCAGACGCAATCTGCTACTTTGCTGTTCTGTTCCTGTATTCGACTGTTCTCATCAGCATCGTCTTCAGCTAAACTTTCCAAAAGTTTACGCAGTCCGTTGGAAGCAAACGAGTATAGAGCCTTAAAAGGTCTATCGCGCACATCAGTGATATACACAAGCCATGTCCAACATATAGAACCTACTGGGTCAAATAAGCAGTCCAGCCGATGGGGGGTCCGGCGCCGTTTACGTAGTATATGTACAGGTAGGCACCGTGTCGCTTTTCGTTGATCAAATAATAGTCTGCACCAACAAAAGGTACTGAGACTGGCACGCATACGCTTCATATCGTAAACATACCTTGAAGAAAACGCAAGTTCTGGAAGCCATTTTTCTCGTAGAAACGAAGAGCACTGACGTTGTCAGCCTTGACGTGAAGATAGACTGCTCCACAGGAAGGCGTTCGCTCGGCTTGGTAGATGCACTCTCTCAGCAAAGCTGAGGCAATGCCTTTCCTTCGTACACTTCTTTTCGAGCCGAGAGTTAATATGTACATGATCTGCGTGTGTGGTTCCCCGTTTGATGCCGTCATGCCAGCATCGAACAATTGTCCGTCATCGATACTTGATATAGGAATTGTGCTAGCAGTCACTGCTCCAAGAATTTCCTCGTGGCTTTTTTCAGCAACTGGATCGGGAAGTGAGTCGTACACCGATGACTGTTGTATCTCGATGGCTAAGCGCGAGAAGAGCGGGCCTCCTGTTTCATTCCACCTACCTTGGGATGCACCATTGTAGAATTCCTACAAGCATCCTCCATCAGCCACATGCTACTCGTATATCGTATACCCAAACGAACTTGATTGTAGCGAATAGGAAACCAGTCTTCATGCAATTCTCGCAATTGATCAATGTCAGTCGTGTTAAGCGCTCGAAAGTATACGACGCGATTGCTTTCGTGAGCTTGCTCTGCAGCATCCTTTTCAGATTTCGCCAGTGAAGTTACTGTCGGTGGTGCAATGTCTAGAGCTTCCATTCCACTCGCATCCACTACCCGTGCAACCGCCTTCGTGGCACTCGATCGTTCTGTAACTTGATGTTCCGACCATTGTACCATGGATGTACCAGCTATGACACCAAAAATCTCTATCGAATTGTGAAAATGGAGACGCTCTCCTTTCGAGTCAAGGACGTACCACTTAGTCGCTCTCAACAGTCCTTGTTGCATTCCTTGGAGCGGAGTGTCGAGTTGCATCTCCAGTCTGCAACATCTGGGGCTCTAAGCACCACCGAGTATGATAAGAAGAGTCCGAGTCGACAGCAGTATCTATCGAGCTATCGACATGTACCGAAGGAGGAGGATCAAGACACTTACAATGCACATGCATCCTTACGAGACTTTTCTATTCGCATTGATAAATCTTATGAAGAATGGGAAAGTGTGTACAAACTAGCTCGGGAATCACAAAAGCTTGTGGACGAGATGGAGGAAAGCCACACCCATGTCGTGACGCGAACTAGAGCACTGTACGACGGTTTGGAAAGCATATTAAATGAAGTCCAGCAGCTAGAAAGACAGATGGAGGTCATTGAAGAGCCACTTCCGTTGTTCACTGCTATTGAAAGTGTCGCGCCGATCCTAGGATTCGCTGTCAAGCTCGAAGAAAGTGGTAATCAGAACAAAGATAAAAAGCCAGTGGAGGTGTTCCAGCACCAACGCAGTGTCGATCCAACTACCAAGGACTTTGAAAAGGCACTGCGAAAGATCGACGATTGCATCGATAGATTGCATGAAAAGGTATGTGAACTTATTTTCTACCTGCAGACCCATGCTAATGCATTCATGTGAGATAGCTTCATCTTAAAGACACAGCAAGCTATATCCAAGCCTATCACGCTCTTGCAGCAGGTGCTCTCCACACATTAAAAGACTACGCCATCAGTGCATTAGACGCTGCCAAAGACAACGTCCGAGACCGCATTCCTTCTGACGTGCAGCATACGCAGCCGATGGATGAAACCACTCCATACTATGTTCATTTCCAACTAGCATCTCCAGCACTCAAAGCAGTGAGCAAGCAGCTGAATCGACTCCAGAGACAGCATCCAAGCGACAGTTATCATGGACTCAAAGTACTTTCGCAGGTCGGCAGGGCGTATGCAGATCAGCGGGCTGCGCTCTTGTACGACCCACTGAATGGCTACTTTGGCAGCATCGCAGATACCTCTGACGTCGTTAACCTCGTACTTGTTACCGTAAAAGTTGTGTCAACTGCCTTCTAACTTGGACTTGCATAGGTTCGTGTCGGTGGAGCACATCTGATTGCCGTGTGTGAAGCTGAGTTCCGCCTATTTGAAAGCCTCTTTGACAAGCACCCGATGGACGAAGGCTTCCGCATTCTAGTGACAGATGCTGATGCGAATGAACCCGAGTCGGATGAGGACGACAGTAGTCAGGAACTTGCGTTTGATCGCTTGGCCATGCAACTCAGCTATGTCTTTTACCACGTTGCTCGACCGTTAGTGCTGAAGGAGCGGGATGTTGTCGTCTTGTGTGAGCTCTTGCAAGTACTGCAGACAGAGCTCATGGGAGGCGACCGTCATAACGAACGAACGGTTGGTCCGGTGCTGAATCGACTGCAGCAGGACACGATTGAAAAGCTTATTTGGAACACCCAACGATCTTTTGAGCACGAAGTCGAGTACTTTACTCCGACAGGAGAGGATTTGAACTACCCTGTGAAGCTCTCGACTGATGATGCCTATGCGACGTGGTATCCGACACTAGAGAAGACACTGTTCACCCTCTCCCATGTCTACCATTTCCTCCCGAGAGAGGTGTTTGAAGAGTTGGCGCAGGAAGGCATTCGTGTGTGCTGTGAGTCACTTGATTATGCTGCTCGAGAAATCGAAAGCAGGCAAGGGCCGATGCACGGCTGTCTCTTCTTGCTCTTCCACCAACTGACGCTTCGTGAGCAGCTCGCACCGTTCCATTTGCAAGTGTCCTCAAACTCCAGTCAACTCATTGTGACCAATGAGCATGAAGATTTGTCTGCTCCAGACAGTATCTCTGCATTCCTAGTTCGTTTCTTCTTTCCTCCTAGTGACGATTCTTCAAGCGGATCCACAGGCTCTGCTTCAGACCCATCTAAGAATGTCGAAGTGCAGCTCAAACGCAGTTGCAACCGCTTCGTCCAGCTTGCAGCCGGCAAGCTAGGTCCAGAGGTGCTCAGTGTCAATGTCAAAGCAATTGAAAGTCAGAATGGAGACACGAAAGTGCTACAACAGGTGGAAGAGTCTGTGCTAAAACTCAGTAAGCGATTGGATGATTGCGAAGCCAAGACTCTACAAGAGACGTTGCACCAGTACCTCCGCAACTCTGCTGCAGAAGCTATCTTATTCAAGCCTGTGCAAGTACCATATACACCGGATATTTTCCCAACTGATGAACGACTGACGTGTATGATGCTAGAAAAAACTGATGGAGGCGATAGTACATTTGGAAACGGCAGTTCAATCTAACTACTCTTCAGACGTAGCCCACTCGTGTCTGGCGGTTCTAGAGCGTGCTACAGAACAACTGCAGACATTGTAGACCACAGCGAGAATGACAATCGACATATTTGTTAGGGAGTAAAAAAGTCCGTTAACTTGCGCGTCTTCTTGGTCGGTTTCGATGTTGTTTCATCCTGCTTTCTCTTGGACGCCGTCGATGCTGCTGCTTTCTTCTTTATCGTCGTGGGCTTGGCATCTGTTGCTACCTTTAAAATCTTCTTGACGCCGGTAGTGATACCCCTCTCCTGCATTTCCTGTCTGTCCATCCAGCAAGTTTCGACCGATGTCTTTTTCTTTATTACTGGCATTGCATCGAAGTGCAAGTGCTCCATGCCCATGTGATGTTTAATGTGGGAAAAGATGTGGGTGAGGTCACCCAAGTCTCGTCGCTCAGCTGACTCGACAATCGAGCAAGCTTTCTCGTCGCTTGTGTCAATCAATGACTTCAAATGCTTGTCAATACCTTTTTTCCGTTCCGCATAGGATGGAATTTTCTCACTATCTGCCATCTAAAAGCCAAAGGTGAGACTCTGCTGGATGCTTACGAACATAGGTACAAGTTACTTTGATGTGGACGAACTCCCACTGGCCAGACAAGAGTCCACCTTCTGGACGCCGTACCATGAGATACTTCCAATTTTGCTTCTTTGGTGGCTCCTGTTCCGCGTCTGCAGGACACGATATGACAGCTACAGCGAGTGCTTCATCCCTCTGCTTTGTCTTTTGAGCCTTGAGCGGGTATTTTGTCACCTAGAATCCAAATTCACGTGAGTATGCAGGTCGATTAGAGCTCTAGTTCGAAACACTACATCTTTAATGGCGTTGGCCCATTCTTCCTTTCGCGTTTCATCACATATTAAACAGTCTTTCTGCTCATGGAGTTTACGCTCATGATTCTCCCAGGCTTTTGGCTCTTGTGTCGTTTGATAAGCTAGACATACACTTTTCACCGGACACTGCTGGCACTGGGGATTCTGTTTATAAGGTATGTTTAACCATGTGGATCATTCTGAGCATGGTTCTTTAGAAAGATACCTGCGTGGTGCAGACGGTAGCTCCAAGCTCCATAAGTGCTTGGTTTAAGCTGCCAGGCCTGCTGCAGTCTTTCGCGATCCCTTCAGCAGTCGACCTGGTAGCAACGATAAATACCTCTGAACCGTAGGTACAATCTCAAATACTATTTGCTCATACCAAGAATAATCGACAAGACGTTTGTTTTTCGGATCTGCACCCACAGTCCGAAGTCTTGCCAGTACTCTGATGACATTGCCGTCGACGAGCGGTACTCGTTCGCCGAATGCAATCGACGCAATTGCACCTGCAGTATAAGGACCGATGCCTGGTATCTTCTTCAGCTCTTCCGGACGCGAAGGAAGCTCCCCATTCATGTTCTCTTGTACGTACTTGGCACCAGCATGCAGCATCCTAGCACGGCGATAGTATCCGAGACCAGCCCACAGAGAGTTTACTTCCTACACATCGCAATATTAGATGGATATGATGTTTTCATATCTAAGAGCTGCTACCTCTTCGGACCCTTCTGCCAAAGCTTGGACATTTGGAAATCGATCAATCCATTTGAGAAAGTATTCGACAACTGTATCTACTCTAGTTTGCTGTAGCATAATTTCTGACACCCACGTTTCATAAGGCGAAACTTTTCGCGGTTCGGACTGAACGATGCCACTTGTCTTAGAAGCGTCTGAAGCTTTACTAGGCGATGTTTTGATAAAAGCATCCATCCCACCTCCTTTGCGACTACTTGCTAGAGACGTGTGGTTTGCTGTAGATACATATGGAGGCGGGTCACCTCGCCACGGTAGTTTCCGGCGGTGTGTGTCATACCATTCCAAGATGTCTGTACGTAGCTCATCGCACTCTTCTGCCGTAAACGCATGAACATTTTCATCATGCTGGGCATATATGCCCTCATCCTTTAACTTGTGGTCGCTTAAAGTGTCTGTAGGTACCACCAAGTTCTCAATCTCTGGCTCATCAGCTCCATTTTCCACTTTCATCGCTAGTGGTGAGATATTTGTGCTAATTTCCCGCCAAATAAATCATATTTATGATTGGCTATAATTCATATATTTATATCCAATCCTTCCTTAACAACTGATCTGACTCCAACACGACTCAGCAGCTCGACATCCGAGTAGATCAGCTACTGTCGCTTCCTTCCTCTGATACAGAATGACCAGAGTTGTCGCGTTGGCGCATGTAAAGGAGAGCGCACCAAAGGCTTCTCCTCCTCCAGTGCAACGTGTGCGCATTCCGTGGCATGGTGGGAAAATTTCGTCCAACAAGGAAGAGGCTGTACGCAAGTTTTACGAGCGCAAGCTTCGTCGCGGAGAAGAGCTTACGCCCGAGCAACTGGAGCGCGTCCAAAAGATCCGTAATGCCCATTCCTGCATTCTTACGCATAATTTGCTCCGACTATTGCCCAATACGTGCTGAATGTTGTATGCCTTGTGCTATGCTACAGTCACCTCCAGTACGAAGAAATCTACAACGCCGACAGTCCATGTGAATGAGCCCTCTGACACTCAAAGACATTCTTCCAAGAAATCGCAACCCACTCGTCCAAAGAATGGAAAGGTAGTGATGCGAGGTCGAGTCCTCGGACCAAAAGTCTCCTCCAAGTCTACACCAAAGAAGAAAACCGGACGCTTGTCATCAAACCAAATAGCGAAGACGTCGAAAATGGACATTGGCGATCAGCTAAGTTTGCCGTTGGATGCTCTTATGGGTAACAATGGATCCTCTCGTCGGAAAAGATAAGCACTGTAATCGAACGTACATGTACCTTTGCAAAAATACTTTTCGAGAAGACTTTGATTCTATTTCCGACTCGATGGCGGTAGTGCGATTTGAAGTGCATCGAGCAACGTCGACACTTGATCCACCTGCATCTGACCTTTGTACTTATCCAACATCTGCTTTGACTCTGCATCGTGCACTCGAGGCACGATACATCGTTCCATCCCGATCTTGTGGGCAGCCGCCAATCTAGAGTCCAAAGCTTTCACCGGTCGCACATGTCCTGATAAGGCGATTTCGCCAATGAGCATTGTTCCAGGCAGCACCGGTCGCTCCATGACAGAGCTCGCCAACGCAGTTGCCATGGCCAAGTCGGCTGCTGGCTCTTGAACCGAGTACCCTTCTGCTACATTCACAAAGACGCTGTGTCGATAGCAAGATATGCGTGCTCTCTTCTCAAGCACAGCAAAGAGTAGTAGTAGTTTATCAAAGGACACGCCCACGCCTCTCACCTGCGGACGTCCATCCGATACGACGGATCGATTCGCAAGTGCCTGGATCTCTAGTGGAATCGGCCGAGTCCCTTCCATCGTGATCGTGTAGGAGGATCCGTCTACTGCTCCTCCGCCTGCGTCTGAAGATTGACTAGGAAGGAATGCATGGAGAGGATTGGACAGCGAATGGAGGCCAGAGTCTGTCATGGAGAAGACACCCACTTCGCTCGTCGGACCGAAACGGTTCTTTTGGCAGCGTAGGAACCGTCGAGAGGACTGTGAATCGCCGTCTAGCTGAACGACAGTATCGACGATATGCTCGAGCACCTTTGGACCGGCAATATCTCCGGACTTGGTGACGTGGCCGACGATGAAAACTGGGAGCTGGTGACTCTTGGCCAGTCGGAGTAGTCGTAGAGTGCACTCCTTCACCTGGTTGACTGCACCTGCTGCAGATGGCATGTCTTCGGCATAAATTGTTTGGATGGAATCCACGACGAGGGCTTGGAAACGCAGTCCGTTTTCGGATGTAGACTCTGCTGCTTGTAAGATTGCATCAATGTTCGTTTCACTAGCTACACACAAGTTGGGACTAGTAGCATCTAAGCGTTCTGCCCGGAGCTTCAATTGGGAGACGCTCTCTTCGCCCGAGACGTACAGCACGTCTTTCGTACTGGACAGCATATTGGCAACCTGCAGTCCTAGCGTCGACTTGCCAACCCCAGGGTTTCCGGCAATGAGTGTCAGAGAGCCAGGCACTACTCCACCACCAAAGACCCAGTTCAGCTCACGATCCTGCAGGACGATGCGCTGGATGACGTCTCCTTCGAGCTCAATGTCGGTCATCCGAGAGATCGTAGTCGCCGGCAAATTCGAAAGACCGTTATTCGTGCCGTTTCGTTGGCCCCAAGCTACCTTTCCTCTCGCGGACTGCTGGATAGGTCCGACTGCTCCCCACGCAGAGCACGAGGAGCACTGACCTTGCCATTTTGCATAATTTTGACCACATTTCATACACTGGTACCCTGCAGCTGATGCATAAGCTCTATTCGAAACTACATTGTGCCTAGCAGGCTGCTGTAAAGCTTGCATAGACCGGAATAGTGACTGGCATCGTCTTGCCAGCATTTCGTGCACCTTAGCTATCCGCACTCGTAAATTACATCTTGTAATCAGAATTTTGAAATTCAATGTAGTTTACTTGCAACCACCACCAACCAACGCAGTCAGGAACCAAGTGCCTAGTAGACCATACTTGCTCTTTACGACATCCTTTATCTGAAAGAACAATGCCCAAGGACAAGAAGAAGCGCTCACGCAATGTCGGAACGGCGTCTGCAGCCCAGAATGCACTCGGACGAACGCTCGCGACACCCAATACATCCATCGGACAGCATTTCTTGAAAAACCCTAGCATTGTCACGCAAATTGTCGATAAAGCAGCAATCAAGTCCACGGATGTTTGTCTCGAAGTCGGTCCGGGTACAGGTAACATGACGATGAAGCTGCTGGAGCAGTCGAAGCGTGTGGTGGCGGTCGAGTACGATACTCGAATGGTTGCTGAAGTACAGAAGCGTGTTCAGAATACGTACGTTGATATATCCTCCACTTATTCGTAGTCCTAGCACTCTTACTGAGGGTTATATGGTCATTTTTAGGGAGCATGCAAAGGGCTTGCAGATTATTCACGGAGATGTCATGAAGGTCCAACTTCCATTCTTCGACGTCTGCGTCGCCAATCTTCCGTACCAGGTACCTTAAGATAGCCATGTATATCTATACCCTTGTTGCTAAAGGATATATACGTTTATATAGATTTCATCCCCGTTCGTGTTCAAGCTGCTGAGTCATCGACCGATGTTCCGATGTGCTGTCATTATGTTCCAGGAGGAATTTGCGAAGCGACTGAGTGCCAAGTACTATACCCACTCGATCCAAATCTGTACTGTGTCTGACGATCATTTCTATCCAGGCCGGGTGACGACTTGTACTGTCGTCTGTCAGTAAACACGCAGCTCTTAGCCAAGGTTGATCAGGTGCTAAAGGTTGGGCGCAACAACTTCCGACCGCCACCAAAGGTCGAGTCGAGAGTCGTCCGCATCGAACCACGCAATCCTCCTCCGCCAGTCAACTTCACGGTAGCTTATTCGATGGAAACAACAAATACCTGACGCCTTACTGACGTTTTGTGGTTTTAATGATAGGAATGGGACGGCATGATCAAAATCGTCTTCAACCGCAAGAACAAGATGCTCCACTCAGTCTTCACAACCAAGACGGTGCTCAAGATGCTGGAAGAGAACTACAAGACGTACTGCTCGCTCAACAACAAGGTACTTTTGCTTATGTCACTTTTATCTTAGAAATTGATATTTATCGTATTTCTTTCATCTTAGCAACCGGACCCAGAGCTTGACATTAAAGCAAGAGTCGAGAAGGTTCTACAAATTGACAGCTTCAGTGAAAAGCGTGGCGCAAAGCTCGACTTGGACGACTTCCTCGCGTACGTATGATACAGGACAGATCTTAGATCCAGAGTTCTGACGATTTTATTATCATTTCTGCAGGCTGCTGGAAAGGTTCAACTCGTGGGAAATTCACTTTGCATAATCTCAATTGCTCTGTGTGCTATCGCAAAAGGGCAATTTACATACCGTAAATACACTTGTTTCCATTTTGAAGCCATGATAGTGGATGCCCTTCTTATTATACGCAGTAAGATAAATGCTAGCGTCACGCTCTCAACATAGGCAAGGTGACTTCGTTTATTCTGTGCTATGTTTTATTATAGCTACAGTAGTACAACTACACGAATGCACATCCCAATGTACCGTTAGGTCCATGTAGACTTGTATATTTTCACAGCTTTACTTATCGTCTCCAGAATACCAAACGCTTTCTATTTTATGTCGCTGAGCTTGATTTGAACCAGATTATGACGTGTATCTGGATCAAGTCAATATATTTTTATATAAGCAATGGACCTGTCTGCCAATACATAATCTACCTCCATCGGAAAACAATATAAAGCAGTATTCATGACTTTGGAAGCATACTTAAGATACAATTGCGAGTCATGACTACCCGTCTGAATCCATCGGTTGCAATGTAGGATCGCCTCGATCACTGCGTTGTGATCGTGTAACAACACCCATTTAATTATTAGCCTGCCTCTACAGATCCAAAGTGACAATATCAATCCAATCTGCGTATTCACCTACACTAGATTTGTGGCCTTCCTTCTTAACTGTTTTCTATCTTCGTATTACATTTTTTGGATGATCTATGTACACGAACTACTCAAAGCACCGCAGAAGAGTTTTGTATCGCAGAAGTAGTCCAAGTTTCCAAATAAATTTAATTGAACTCGACAAATTCAACGTTGCCCCATTCGTGTTATAATACACAGTAAATTTATTATATATATAGTAATATTGTCACCAAAAATAACAAGCGCCGTTGGTCTAATGGTTAGGATTTCTCCCTTCCAAGGAGAAGGTCGGGGTTCAATTCCCCGACGGCGCACATTTTTGCCATTTCCTTTTCTAGGAATTGATATGTCTTTATGATCTCAATTTGTTGTTCTAAATGTATATTGTTTTGCTGCCCGCGATGCCGACAGATCTATTCAATAGCACCTCAATGGTAAATAGTATAGCACGTTTTGAAATGAGGATTTCGTATACTTACTGATTGACTTTCTCTATAGATGAGTTCACAAGTAGCTTGCGCCATGAACAACATCCAGTTTTAAATTGTGGGGTGATCCTAGTGGTAGAACTTTTGCAAATTTTGAACCCCAGTAAGAGTATTGCCAATTATACAATACTCGAAGCTCTCAAAGACCAAGTAGCTGGGTGTTTGCGTTCCTATATAAGTTATGAATATGCTCTACTTAAACATTATTGAAGAAATTCTCTTGATCAGATGAATTAAAATGTAGAACGCTAATATTCATTCGAAATGAAAACTAGTCAGGTCTTCTCTCAGTAGCTTGTCCCTCGACTCAATCTCGACGACGTTTTCTACTAGATCGCATCTCTTGCTGACATTCGTGACATTCGGCAAAGACCAGATTATGCTTCTTGAGCCATCGTGCCACTTTATCTTGGTGCGCTTCTTCACTTGCTTGAATCGTTCTCGCCGAATATACCTCCGGACCATTGCGATGGAGATAGATGATCGCATTCAAGTGACCATCATAGGCTGCAGAATCAATTGCATGCTCCGAGCATCCTTCTGTCCGATTCTCATTGAAAAGCCTGAAGATGTCGGAATGCCCAGATACAATGGCGAGGTCCATCAGCTTATGGTCCTATCATACCAATCGATTTTCATGCAACCACTGAACGGCATCCAAACATCCATTGGCGCTTGCCTTGTACATAGCTCTGGTAAAGGAATATGCACCTTGAGTCTCGTGAAGGAACTGAACAATGTCGAGGTTACCTCTGTCAGCAGCAATAACCATCGCAACCGAGATAGACCATTCCCTCCTGTTGTCATACAGCATTTGACCACTGGTAAATGAACGTAGTTGCATGCGCCATTCAAAGCATCTTCAGTCCATCCGTCATCCGACTCTCATGCAGCCACTTAATAACGTTCATGCGTCCATAAGCTGCTGCCGTGTCCATAATCATTTTCATCCAAGGGATATCTCTCGTCTCCAATAGGGATTAAATCGTCTTTAAATGTCCACGTTAAGCTGCATATATAGCATAGGGCATCCCATCAGCTTTTCCTGTCTCCAAAACGAAAGTAAGCGTTTCAATATCAGCACCTCATATCGCTGTATCTTTCACACTATCCATACCCGCATCTGAACGTAAAGTGTGCATTGCTTTTGCAATTTCCAGCTGAATATACGTTTTTTTGTCGTCTTGAAATACACCAACGAGGTATGCTATGACATGCAGTTGGTAACGATTCGCTGCAACCGATACATCGCCGGGTTCTCTCGCTCAAATTCTTCTAGATAGTGCTCAAATAGCAGACGAAGACAGTCGAGATCACCACCCGAAGCCCACTCACACAGGTCGTTGCTGGCGGGAAAGTATTGATTGGGATACTCGAGCAACAGTCAGCGCAGTACACTCACACCTGTTTCGCATTTGCTTCTGTATAACAGCTTTTTAATCATTTGCTTTTGCTTATACAGTGGAACTTGCTTTAAAATATTTAGGATGGTTTTCAAGTGATCTTTCAAAGCTGCTTCTTCGATCGCCTTTGTCCCTACCAGTTTCTCCTTACGATGGACCAACAACCACTTGATCGTTTCTAAATGACTATCCCGAGCGGCCAGTTCAAGCATACGGGGAGATGTTTTAGGACCTCGTTGTACCTCTCGAACAGATAGATACTCAAGGGCGTGGATGTGGCCATTCAGATCCGCTCCTGTCATCGCTTCAATCGTAAATCCTTCCTTTCCGGTTTCCTCTAGTCACTCCAGTACATACAAATGGCCATTCATAGCTGCTCCATTCATAGCACCTATCGTACATCCTTTACTTCGATTCTGGTAGAGCCATTGAGCGAGTTCGAGATGACTTTTACCACACACATTGCTCTTCTCACCACGTGTGGCGCCACCACTGCTTTTTTCTTCAAGTGAATGAAGCCACTGAATTGTTTCTAGATGGTCTCTTTAAGCTGTCATATCCATGCATTAATGTCTGAACATCGCATACGGTCTATTGACACACATTCATTGAGCTAGACTCAAGTGCCCGTGGATGGCAGCAGTTTCGAGCGCTTGCAACGGAGAGTATCATTGTGGACGAAATGAATGGAGCGTGGTAACGACTTCGAAGCTGCCATCTTTGGCAGCGTCGTCAATTTCATCATCTCACTCATAACGAGAACAGAGCACTTGATGAGGGTGCACCATCATTGGAGCAGTTCGATAGAGTTAAACTCACTTACTTTTATTAGGCTTATACTTGGAGATGAAAAAATGGCAGTGATTGATTCAGCTACATCGTCACTAAGAGATGGGAATTGGAGCTGTTTGTTCCGAGTCACCATGGTCGCGCAGCTGAATGGAATACGTACGAACATTGCGCTTCTCACGTGCTTGTCGAATGTGGTCAGCCACAAAGTTTAATACTATGTGTAGGTTTTTATTGAAGTTGTGTTGAAGCACGGTGTGAAACCATCTTCCAACTTTCCGTAACTTCAACGAGAATCAAAATGCAAAATACTCCACTATTTAATCTCGTTCGTGGATTCTGATCAACATTTTGATATTTATAAGTTAGATTGATTGAATGGTCCGAGCAGACATTTAGTATGTCTCGCACTATCTAGCATAATATGCATTTGCAGAAGTGCTGCAAGCCTCAATGGAAAATGTAGCATTGAAATGAGGTTAAAAAGTGAAAACTCACTGGAATGTATCGCTGGCTTAGCAAATATTGCGCAGCCATTTACACATCAACATACAGCGCTATCAGTACGATCATTTTGGTGATTCGTTGACAAGCCATCTACGTCGATACACATCCCCATAATGCACAATGAACGATGTTTAAGCTCATGTTTGTTTGTATAGAATAGGCACGCTAATACTGTTCGTGTATTCGCTGAAAATTAGGATAATTCCTGAAAGTAACTGGGACGTGCATGACGGTAAGTCTGGTAAACGATATTTTATTGAATGGATTGTATTAGTTTAGTCAGCTATATACATCCGATGTCGTGCTCGGCAGCAACATCGCATCCTGACTAACTTCGGAGAAGCAGACCCAAGGTAGTAGCTCAAAGTTAAACGCTAACAACTTGTCCACCCTGCTACTCATACACCGAAATGATTGCATGGACCAATTTCGGTCCTGGCACATCGACTTAAGACCACCTTAGTAATCTAAATTGTGATCAACATCGTAACGAATGCTCTCGAGTCATACGAAGTTTTTAATTCTTCATAGGCCGAACCCCAAGTAGACATAGTCATGGAAAATGTCCATATTCAGATAATGGGCTGAAGCTAGTGGGTGAACAATAGCTACTCGCAAAACTACACTGGAATGTTTCCGTAAGTTGAATTTGATCGACGGCAATGAGTTGTCCGACAGTCTTTACCTGCAAATAACGACGAGTTCGCATACAAGTAATGAGCACACCCATGTTTTAGCTTCTTTAATACAAAACACATTGAAAACAGCAACGTCCACGGCTCGCTCGTCACTTATTGCTTGAGATATTCGTGCATTTATAACAGCCTGTCATAGCTATACATGATGGAGTTTTACGCGATGAGTTTACGTACATTGATGAACTCATAAAAATTGTCAAGAAAGCAGCTAGCTCCATGTATACAATTTTATACTTTAAATTAACATGTTATATATAACTACATATAGGCGATGGTATACGCAAGCGCCGTTGGTCTAATGGTTAGGATTTCTCCCTTCCAAGGAGAAGGTCGGGGTTCAATTCCCCGACGGCGCACATTTTTGATTTTTTTTGCTTAAGTGCTGCAAACTTGATTTTATTTATATCTGGATTTAGGACGGATGAAAAAACTTTGCTTGACGACCGATGTGTATCTACCATGTCGATTCTTTACGTATATTTAGATTTGAATGCTGTCATTATCTATTTAACAAATGCCTCCTTGTTTCTGCTTTCTCATACAGGCACTCCGCGTAATTTGAGCTCCAAGCTCCGCAGATCTAAAAGTACATTTTTATACCTTTGTCTTCGTTGGCATTTCAGAATGCGAACTTACCACTCTCGACATGGTTGTCATGTTAAATGGTAGTATCTTGTGCTCGTCAAAATTACTTGTGGTTCTTAAAGGCAGATAACCTCGTATCATTGCCATCGAGTTGTTGTAAATCACTTGGAATGCTTTGGATTGCCCAAATCGATTGTCTATACGAACAGCATGAAGGTTCCGCACTTCCTTCATCAAACACAAATATGATTCCGCCTTAAGCCACTCAACAAGATACGCGATATCAAAGTACAAGCCATCGGTCATCTATCGCATAATCCATCGGTAGAAAGTATGCTAGAATCTTGCTCGTATAGCCTTCTCCACTATAACATTGCGGCTGGCAACATTCTTGAAGCGAGCAATCGTCTCCTGCAAAGACTAACATAATAAATCACCAGCTTTGTATCACTAAACATATACGTTGACGAAACATACTTAATAACGAGTGTGAATACGAATTGATCTGCATGAAAGTATATTTGTTTATCCCGAGCACTATGCCGACCCGTCTTCTTCACGCTGACGTTTTCGGTTCTTCCAAAGCTGTGCGGCCTGAAGCAGTTTGAGGTTCGACTGCCCTTGCTCGTCATCCGGAAACACATAATCTGTGTACTCTTCCATGCCGAGCTCCGTCTACATTTCACAACCGTCAGCTTCGACACTATCATCAAAACTACATTAAAACGCACCCCATCCTGTGCGTACGCCATCCGTTGCTTGACCACCTTCTCCGGCATCATCTTCTGCACCTTGTCCACATCCTCCTTCGTCCCTAGCTTCTTCTCCATCTCAAGCCATCCTTCAATACATTGCACTCTCTCCATCTTCCTCCCTTCGTCTTCCTTGGCAGCGTCTTTCAGCACTCTCTGGGCTCTCTCCAACACGTCTCTCGCTTCCTCCATTCCGTTCCGATCCGCTTCAAACTGAGCAAAGGCGAGCCACACCTTGACGTGACTCGTGCGCTCCAACAGTCGCTCGTACAAGGCTCTCGTAAGCTCCTGGTCGCCCAACTTCGTCTCGAAATCAATGTACTTTTTCCAGATGAGCTCTGGCATGTCAAGCGCTGGTTGACTCACCGCCAGCTCATACACCTTCCGAGCACGCTCGATCTCACCCACATCCGCTTCCAGACTAGCATACGCATGCCATGAAGCACAATCACGACTGTCGTACATGAGGAACTGCGCGTACAACTTGCGGCAACGATCCACCTCACCCATCATCCGCTCGAGCTCAATGTAGCTGCGGAAGAGCTTGGGCTTTGGACAACGACCGATGGCTTGACCAAGCGTCTTCCGCATACCTTCCAAGTCCCGCTGACGTAACAGGAACTTGGCGTACAAGACCCAGATCTTACCAAAAGTGAACTTTTCATGCGGAATGATACTCAAACACGTCTTGTAGACTTGGTCCACTCGATGCGGCGCGTCTTCTGCTGTCAGCAGCTCTTCGAAGAGAGCGTATTTGATCCATAGATAAATATATCGGCGCCAGTAAACCTTTTCTTGGACTGGCGGTACGTTCGCGACAGCTCGCTCGTACACTTCTCTCGCCCGACCAAAGCTCTGTGTCCGAACGCCTTCACTCTCTTCTAGCTTGACGTATTCTAGCCACGCGTCATAGTCCAACGCGTTCTCCTGCACCTGCTTCTCGTACACGACACGCCGCTTTGCAACGACCACGTCTTCCACTCTGCTCTTATCTCCATGCTGCTTTTCGAACGAGATGAAGGCATTGTACAATGTGGGTGCATTCTTCCTGTCGAGGCGGTCCAGTGCGTAGTTGTAGATGGCTCTCGCGCGCTCAAACTCTCGACACCGTTGCTCAAACGCCGCAAAGTCCACGTACAGTCGTTCGGAGATTTCGTCCTCCCGGAGCTCTTCCAACGCTCTCTCGTACACTCGTCGAGCATTCGGAAGCTGCTGCTGTTGTTTCTCTTCCCACTTGGCATACTTGAGATACGCCTTTTCACTCGGATGCGACACCAAGTATCGCTCATACAGAGATCGAGCGTTCTCCACTGCATTTGCACGCAGCTCCAACTTGATGTAGGCGTACCACGCTTGGTCGTCTGGCATCCACTTGAGCCAGCGTTCAAAGACACGACGAGCACCTGCCAAGTTCCCAACCATCTCTTCCATGAACGCGTACTTGTACCATAGCTGATTCACACGAGGTAATAACTGCACAGCTCGATCCCATACATTGCGTGCGTGATTCAAGAACTGGTGTCGCATCTCCATCTCGGCGTACTTGAGCCAAACGGTGGGCGTCTTGTAGTCCACGTCCAGTGCACGCTCAAAGATTGATCGAGCGCGTTTAAACTCCTTCTGGCTTTCCTCCCACGCAGCGTACTTCATCCAAGTACCCATGTGATGCCGCTGTCGTCGCAATTCGTCCTCAAACTCCTTGCGTTTGCTCATTTGGTACTCCTGCAGCTCACCTGCATCGGCAATCTGTCTGCGTGGCGGACGTGAAACCTCTTCCTTGCGTTCATGGGACTCGAGCAGAATCTGCTCGGCCGTAATCTGGATCGACGCAGGCGCCCGGTTTTTCACTACGCCCTTCTTCATTTTCTATACGATATCGGTCGTGTCTGGTGTTGTGTCTACCCAGGCGAAGAATTATGATAGTGGCACATGTATGGTACATGGAGGGAGATGGACAAGAGTATCTCTACTTGGTTCATTTGCATGAACTAATTGTAGGAAAAAGAACGAGGTAATGAAAAGAAGTAATATAGAGTTCGATTATGAGTGCACTTGTCATTTTTATACAAAGTCATGGAAAATTAGGTAGGAATGAAAACTTGTTTAGTAACTTTGGTGATTGCTTGGCGTTCACAGTCACGATGGTTGAAGCGAAAGAGCAGAAACATAAAACATTGACAAAGCTATGAGCTTTGAATCAAAAATTGTGCAAGGAAGCGTCCTGGAAGTCTGTTGTCGTGCTTTCCAGAGTCGTCGCTTGCACCATGCTTTCGTCACCCATTTCATTCGTTGTAGAAGCTGTTTGGGTAGAGTCCTCGATAGTATCCATACTTGGCGTCTCTGTGCTTGTCGTTGATGTTGCTTCCGTCAAAGTGACTGGGCTGATGGTTGAAAATTCTGTTGTTTTACTTCCCTCCAGCGTTGTGAAAGTCGTATCTTCACTAAGCTGTAAGTTCGTAGTTAAAGTGTAGTCTTGGTCGCGAGTGGTATCTTCGAAACCTTGGACTGTATTGTAGAAACGACTGAACCAGTATTTATCCCAAATACGTTTCCTCCCAGATCGTAATTCACCCATCTTTTCGTAGCAAACCGTGTGCTTGCCATCCGGAATGTTGTATTGTTCTCTCATCTCATCACTGTAGTCTTCCGTGCTACCGAAGACTTTGTCATTGTATGCACACTCGACGAGTTGCGTTTGCTCAAGTGCTGCCATCCTGTTCGAATCCACCGCAAGAGCTTTCTTGAATGCTCGTCGAAGCGCCACGGCGTTTCGAGCCATAGCAAGGCGAGCGGTGGATGACTTTGATGACAGGTAAGCTGCTAATTCTTTCACAGTCTCAACTCCTTCAAGCAGTCGTCGATCACGAGTTATACTGCCAGCGGGACAGTTCATGCCGGCTTCCAATAAGAGTGTATCCACTTCGGACGTTTCGTACGTGTACCCCAGGTCATTAGCGTTCAGATAAAACCATATCTGTCGGGGCAAACCGCTAAAGTACTTGCCAATCTTTGGATGTGATTCAATGTGCTGCGCCGGATTCGGGTAAAGCTGCCAGTTCATTGTCATGTCATCATACGATGACGGACAAGGCCGGGCTGCACTTGATGACATATTACAAGTTTGGTACGCAAACGCAGAAGTCCGCTTTTGGTAGTCACTTAGAGGATATCCGATCTGGCAGTCGTAGTTTTTCTGATGAAGCATATCTACGGTTGTCCTGAAAGAGAGAAACGTAATTAGTTACAATCGAGATGGATCATGTCCATAGGAGTGTACTTACTGGAGGAGAATGTAAATGGGCTCCGAGGCAGCGGCTCGCGTCGTCATCGCACCACCCATGGCATTGTAGATGGCGTAGGCCATGTTATGAACGTTACTGCTATACCAGGCAAATTGGAATGGCATGGACAAAAAATAAGCCAGTGAGCTATAGCTCATTTCCGATGGAAAGCACCTGGCGTTCCAATTTCCACGAGTGATGCACTTAGCGCATTGCGAAGGCGATAAGTTTGACTGCTGGCAGAACTCGTTCATTGGCGGTTCGGCCACGCATTCACCTTGAGTAGGTACGCCATTAATAAAGAGATGTGAGTAAGAACCATGGGGTCCACCAAAGGCCTGTAAGATGGAGGAGCACTGACCAAAGCTTGAGCAGAGCTGGGCAACAAATTTAGCACGATCTTCATAGACTGGCCAGTATGGTAAGCACAAGCAAGAGAATCTGCTTCCTTGGCCACGTAGCATCCTTTCATATGCCAGTAGGAATCGACGATGCCAAGGGGCGTGTGCACAGGTGAGCTGAGACTCCTGGAAAGACTGGAGCTCACTACGGCTTTCCGCGAAAGCAGCGTGATCACCGCTCATCATTGCTTCTTTGAATGCATCGATAATCAATTGTTGCTTGGTACTGGTCAGTGAAGACCATGGACGGCGAACACATGGACCACAAGTGCTCAAATCATAAGTCGGATCGGTGAATGTCGTGTGAGTGGCATGCGATCCAGTGAGCAGTAAGCTCGAGATGCAAGTGACTAAGACGAAGATGAGGAGAGGTCTGCTTGATTGCATGGGCGCAAATTGGCAAGTGAGATGAGGTGATTCGGCTGCAAGAATTTCGCCAAGCAAATGCAATAAGTTGATGTCTGTAGCGCTGCGTCCTTTGCGACGAGTTTTCTTCCAAGTCTGTTCGCCGATGAGCACGAACAATTGGTTTTGAGAGTAGAGGAAGTGTGGAAATGTAGTGTCGCGATGGAGGTCTAGCGGCCGTAAGACTCGAAATGTTTCCATGAACGCAAGCCTTGATACCTCATTACAGCTTCTGGAAGTATATTAGGCTGAGTAATGCGGAAAGTCTAGGAACTTTAACGCTCGCATTTCGCATGAAGACGTAGAAGATCTTATTGCTACGGTACACAACGTTGCTAAGCTTTTGATAAATACTGCGATTTCGTAGACTCGACTTTAATTTCGATGCTTTTCTTCTGCAGAGGAGCTCGATGGTACGTTTGATGAGCGTGGAATTGTGCTAGAATGAGGTTGAAGATGATACGACCTTTCAAGGTCATAGATATGTGTATTCCTCGCAAATTGTGGCGCGAAAACTATCTCGTGAAGCTCTATTAAAGCTCTCTTCTACTAGAATAGAAAACAAAGAAGCTTTATGAGTATGCACCAGTTTCGTTTAACGTAGAGCAATGGTCATGTGAGTTGCTTTAAAAGTGGTCAGGCATGTGTATCTCGATACGAAGACAATGCCTTTGTATAGTGACGCAACGCATCCAGTGCATATCTGCGACAAAAGGATACAGTACGTTCAGATAGAGTTAGAGAAGCATTTGCGTAACTCCTGCGAACCTCTGTCGCCGACGCAATTCTATGGTGGCGAATTGCATCGAGCACAAACCTTGCGTTTAACGTATCTAGAGCAGCCGATCTATTTCCTGACTCATTCTTTCGCTGTCAGGAAACCGCCTTCAAGTCGCGGGAAATGTTTATAGAGTCTTAAGCCCGGTCGAGGATATGAAAGAAGATCCAAAAGTCGCCATTGGCTACGCAGGACCCTTCTCAGTTCGCACAGTCGTACCTATATGGTTTCATATCGTCCAGCCGTTGTTCGGCGTGTAACAAGTACTTTCGTCTACATCACCAAGCGAGATAGATGGCGCCAGTCGAAGTGCACATGCGCACCTGTCTTGGTGTAACGCAAGAGAACCTTTGTCAAGTTGCAAGAAGGCCACGATCAAGTTTATTGTATTCAGGTCCAATTAATATTCCTGTAGTGTCAGTCGTGGCACAATGTTCATCGCCTGCAGCTCCTGGAAGAGGAGCTTGCACGCGTACGGAACGTTGATGTTCACGACCTTTTCCTCGGACTTGCAGTATTGGCACCAGCCATCGTACCCAAGCATGCGGCACTCCTGGCACACGTCCGCCGTGAACGCGTCACTCGAGATCATCAGTCTCTCCATCAAAAGCATACTCGCTCCGTATCCAATCAAACAGTCGCGCTCCATCTCTCCGAGCCGCAGTCCTCCGTCTCTCGACCGACCTTCCGTTGGCTGTCGAGTCAAGACAGCTCTTGGTCCTCTTGCTCGAGCGTGCATCTTGTCCATGACCATATGCTTGAGCTTCTGGTAGTAGATGGGACCCATGAAGATGTAGCACTGGATGGCTTCCCCCGTGAGTCCAGACGTCAGGTACTCCTTTCCTGCGTAGTTGAATCCGTTCCGGACGAGTCGATTCGAGCAGTCGAGTACATGATCTGCCGATCCGAACTGTTCGCCAAATGCAGTACCATACGCTCTCTTGCCCGTAAGCAAAGCGGACTTACCAGCGATCAACTCGATCATCTTACCGACAGTCATTCGACTCGGGAAACCATGAGGGTTCATGATCAGATCAGGACACACACCTTGGTCGTTGAACGGCATGTCCTCTTGGTTCCGAATCGTACCACACACACCCTTCTGTCCGTGTCGACTACTGAACTTGTCTCCCAGCTCCGGACGTCGCGTCTGTCGAGTGAGAACCTTGACGAGGAAGTGGTTTGCTTCCGATGACGTCAGCAGAACCTTGTCTACATACGCCGGCACAGGCGCCTTGTACGTCGTGGGCGCTGGTTTGTACGACACGTCCAGCGGATCCTGTCCGTCAGCTCCATCGTTATTCACCTGCACCGGCATCTCCTTATTGACCAAAATAGCTCCATTCTGGATGACGCTACCGACTCTAGCAATGCCATCCGGATCCAACGACTCGAACTTGGCGCCTCGAAGACCGAGGTTACCATCCGGAGGTCCGACGATACGGTCAAACGTGCCATTGGCATATTTTTTGACCATCGTCTGGTACTTTTTAAAGACCATGCAGCGGCCAAAGCCGCGGTCTAGACTAGCTTTGTTCAAAACGATGGCATCTTCAATGTCATAGCCAGAGTAACTCATGACAGCCACCATGGCATTCTGTCCAGCAGGTACGCTGTCAAAGTTGACCAGGTCTAACACGCGCGACTTGACTAGTGGCATGTGGGGATACACCATCGTGTACAGCAGCGTGTCAATGCGCTCGTACTGGTTCATAGCAATGGTTCCGATCGCCTGCTTTCCCATAGCACATTGGTATGTATTACGAGGACTCTGGTTGTGGTGAGGGTACGGGATCAGTCCGGAGACGACGCCGAGGATAGTCACTGGGTCGATCTCGACGTGAGTCGTACGCTCCGTCACTTCTCCTTCATGCAGCGCCACGAGACAATTGTTCTCTTCATTCACGTCGACGTACTCTACGCATCCTTCAACAATGAGACTCGAAAGACCTCGCACGCCTGCCTGCAACTCATCTAAATGCCGCTGCGTCAGTCGAGTGCGATGTGTCTTCGGGTCGATCAGTAGCAACGGACGGCAGACGCGACCACCGTCAGATGCAATGTACACAACGCGCTGGACGTCGTGGATCATGACTGACACGAACTCACCGATCAGACCTGCACGTCGAATACGACGCAGACGCGTGACAAAGTCTCGAGGGTGCATGTGCGTACCGATGAGGACACCATTAAGCATGACGAGGTAGTTACTCGGGTGATTAAGTTCCTGTCCGGCACCCATGGCCACATCTGTCATGCCTAGATCATAGCACAGTCGCTGGATCGGTTCAGGCTCTTCGTCTGACGTCACATGGCACAGAAGCGCCAGGTTCTTTACCAGTCCACACGCTTCTCCTTCCGGCGTGTCGGCAGGACACAGCATGCCCCACTGAGAAGCTTGGAGCGACCGAGGCCCCGACACCTTTCTCGTTTTCTCAAACTGGGATGAGATACGCGTCATCATACCGAGTGCAGACATGTAACTGAGTCGCGAGAGGACGTGGGTGACACCCGCTCGGTCCATGCGGAAACGCTTGAGCGTCCAGTTACCCGTGGACAGCGCGTGGTTGAAACCTTGAGTGATCGTGTCGGTGCGAATGCACTTGACGACGTCAAAGACCGAAGCGCGGTTCGGTTTCGACAGAACCATATCTGCCTGTCGCTTCAAGTCGCTGTTAAACCGCTTGAACAGATCTTCGAACAGGAGAGAGAGCAGCTGACCTGCTAGTTCCAATCGCTTGTTACCGTAGTAGTCCTTGTCATCCAATCGCGTCCGATCGGCGTCCGTGTGGAGCACACGACGGACGATATGGGCGACGTAGATGCTTTTCAATCGAAAGTCAAAATTTTCACACGGAACGTGATTCAAAACGAGGTTCGCGAGAGCGGATCGAGCGGCGTCGGCAGCAGACTTGGTGTTGCCTGATCGCTGGCGATTGTTACTCATCTTGGAGATGGAGGTCATTTTGGACCCGATGAACTCGAGAGCCTGCTGCTGCGTAAAGACTTTGAGCTCCGATGCCTCTTCAAAGGAAGGCGTGAGAGCATCCGTAAGCTCTCGCTCGCTCCCGATGAGTGACACGATCTCCTGGTCGTTCTCGAGTCCCATGCCACGCAGGACAATGACAATCGGCAGGTCGGATGCAAAGGAATTGGACTTTAGATACATCTTTCCTTTGGATAGGAAGATGTTCGTACGAGATTTACGTTCATGGGTGGACGACGTGATACTGGCACATACATTGTGCTTCGGGTCTTCCTCGAGAATAACTCGATTCTTAGACAATTGCTCATGAATGAGCACCACTTTCTCCACACCACCAACAATAAAATATCCGCCTGGGTCGTACGGACACTCTTTGAGCTTGGCGAGCTCCCCATCGCTCTTGTCCTTGAGGACGCAATGGTCGGAACGGAGCATGATCGGCATTCGACCGATGAGCACGCGGTTGTTCGTCACGATCTTGTCTCCTCGACGGTATCGCACGCTTGCGTAGATGGGCGCAGCATACGTCCGGTCGCGAAGACGACACTGGTGCGGCGTCACGTTCGACGCGACAAAGGCTTCTTCGTCAATGGAAGGCGCACCAAGGTGAATGTCCGTGTATTGCAAAAAGAACTTGGGGTCGGCATCACTTCGGACGACATTGTTTGCCTGCGCACGCACAATGTGCTTCATGTCGACATTTGTAAAGTAGTCGAACGAGTCAATGTGCTGCTTGACAAGGCCACGCAGCTGCAAAAAGTACGGTAGCAATTTCCACTTGTCCTTCACGTGAGGCACAGGCTTCTCCAGTTCCTCTTGAGAGGCAGCTTCCACTGGAAGCTCCGGCATGCCGGCGGACGGAGGCATCTGAAACCACAAGCGATGGCGAAGAGCTCAAGTGCGTTGTTGGTATATACGCTGTAGTAGATTTAGTCGATAAAACTAAATATATACCAACGACATGGATATATTTAGCGTATAGGGTTCATCTACACCTTGGGCGACTATCTCCCTTGGGCTCCACCACTGTGCGAGATAGTATATGGGCTACTTGACGCTGCCTAAAACATTAGATTTGAAGATCATAGCTGACTTTAGAAGTCAAATGGCTTTGGATAGAATTAAGTATGATGCTCTTGATACAGTTGTAGCCGAGTTGCTGTCTGCTTCAAGCGATCTGTGATATTGCGAAGCATATATTGCGACCGGTGTGGGTATCACCAAGTGGATATCTACACAGATTAAAAATTAAACACGCGCCTGCTTTCCTATGCTTCTACATAGCACAGATGTGTCTGTCTCGAGCAGGTTACCAGACTGTTGCCATTATTGAAAGCGCTCTGTCGACAGCACCCGCTGCTCATCTACGAATGGATGATACATCGATTACGCTTCTCAATGTACATGGCCTTGCCGTCCGTCAGCTGACGCAAGGTGGCGAAAGTGTTGGCCAAGAGCTTGGAATCCCATCGGAAAAGCAGAACAGGTACCGAATCATGGCTCTATCTTCTGGCAAAGACGTGAAGAGCGAACCGAAGGATGTGAAAGGATGATAACGAATTTCTGATGAGTTGGAAGGCTTGAACACATATATGTTGGCATCTGAAGAAATTCCTTTATTTGAATTTCCTCCAATGTCTTGGCATTGGCAGTATGCGCCCTCTCAAGCTTCACTTCTCCGTCGATGTCCGCAACGATGATGCCTATGTCATCGACCGGCCTTTTAAATGTGGCAGCATGTGCTGTCACCCGCATGAGATGAAGCTTAAACATAACAAAGGCAAACTCATTGGTTAAGTAAGTGAAGTCTTCTTCCTAATTTTCACAATGCTTTGCCTTCTGCTGCCTTCGTAAGACGTACGAAGACTTTGAATGCACTACGACTGACGGTGGGTTTGTGAAAAGACACATTGTGCAGTAACTTTAGCTGCTGCGGAAAAGTGAATAATTGTTGCAGCGGAGCATGCCTAAGAAACGATGCCGTCTTCGACGTCCTTGATCAAGAAGGGAAAATCGTGGCTCATCTTCGGAAAACGTTTTCTGTTGGGTCGGACGGCTGCTTCAAATCTTTCTGCCGAATCATGTACCAGTTCGACAACTATATGCCCGAGTTTCCACATGGAGCGTCTACAAACGACCGCATGCTACTTTAGCAGCACTGTTCCAATTGGACCTTTAGGGTACAGCTTAAGGTGACCAAGGAGTGTAAAGTCACTTTTAATACCGAAGATGAAATGAAAATGCTTGCATCAACATTACAATACTTGACTTCTAGTTGCTGTAGTTGAGCTTATCTCTTTAGCTATAAAGCAGAAATGAAACGATACTTGCTTGGTATACTTTAATTGACGACTATCTCAGCATGAAGCATACTCTCTCGCACCGATATTTTAAAGTGTAGCGGAAAATTAAGTTGAAATTCTCACTACTTTGCCATCACAGAATGCATAGAAGGTTGCTGCTTGATAGAAGGCGAGATAGGCTTTTGACGGTCAAACTATAGTAATCCTAGGTTGCTACACGGTGGCATTTCATGATTCATATTTCTTTTACCAGAAAAACATTGAAGTTCACTCGAAGATGTTTTCTCTTGCTTTTATTAAGCAGGAAGACATGGATTGATCGCAAAACTAGCATCACATACAATTTACCTCCATTTTTACTCCTGCCTGAAAACTTCATTACAAATGAAAGCTCGCATCATTGTATAAGGGTCTGTGTAGACACCAAATACCCACAATTCTGTCATTTAGACCTCAATCACAACATGAAAAAAGATAGTGCAATATCTAGATGGATCAAAACATCCCCCAAATCATTATTTTGGAGCTGTTGACTACAAGCAGCTATCTGTGATATATGCGATGCCTCCAGCACAATTTTCATTTGTGTGGTCTAGTGGAAAGTTATGTGGCTGGAAATGAACACGCTTTTACTTTCATACTCTTGTGCAAAGCAAATATTCGCTAGGCTTCGTTTAACGGAGAACAGAGTATTACCAGTTCTTTTATTGCTCTTTCAAACGCACCCTCTTATATAAATGGATGCCACGTCCAATACGCTTCTCAATGCACCCGGCCTAGCCGTTCGCCAGACAACGCAAGTTGGTGAAAGTGTTGCACAAGAGTTTGGTATTCCACTGGAAAATCGGAACAAGTACCGCATCATGGCCTTACCTCTTGATAAAGCCGTAAAGAGCGAGCCTAGGGACACGAGAGGATGGGAACCAACGTCTGATGAACTGGAAAGTATGGAAACGTGGATGTGGGCAGTAGAAGAAAGCAATGCTTGTCTTCGAGTTTTCCTTCAATGCCTTGGTATTGGCAGTATGCGCCCTCTCAAGCTTCATTTCTCAGTGGATGTCGGTACTGGGAATGCCTATGTCATCGACCGGCCTTTTAAATGTGGCGGCATGTGCTGTCATCCGCATGAGATGAGTCTTCAAGACAACCAAGGTAAACGCATTGGTCGCGTACGGGAAGACTTTTCGTCCTACTGCTCCAAATGTTTTGCCGCTTGCTGTCTCTGCACTACCTACACCGACATCGAGTGCAGTACGACTGACAGTGGGTTTGAGAAAAGATATACATTGCGCAGTAACTTTAGTTGCTGTGGAAGAGTGAATAACTGTTGCGGCGGATCATGCTTACGGAATGATGCCGTATTTGATATCCTTGACCAGGAAGGGAAAGTTGTGGCTCATCTTCAAAAAACGTTTGCTGCTGGGACTGACGGTTGCTGCAATGCCTATTGTCGAATGTCTTATCAGTTCGACAACTATTTGCTTGAGTTTCCACATGGAGCGTCCATAAACGACCGCATGCTACTTCTAGCTGCACTTTTCCACTTAGAGTATGAGCTTGAGGCGCAAGGTGAATCGTAAACTTCAGATGCACTTGGACACCGAGGATGACATGAATACGTTTCCATTGACTTTTTATTTCATTTTTGATCTTTATTTCATTTTGTTGCTATATTAACTGAGTCATGCAAGCAGAGATAAAAAGACTTTATGTAATGATGCTAACGACCGTGTTAGGATAGAATGGCATCTCTCCTGTACCTACAATTCTTAAACCAGAGATAGGAACACCAACTTGCAAATCTAGCTACTATGTGACGTTTGCGTAGAAGATTGTAGTTGAATATACAATGAAGTAGTATACCCACGAGAGCAATGTACTGCTATAGAAATTTATGTGTCTTGATGGCGGTTGATGCATCTAATCATTTTTCCTTTGATTGCACTTCTTGCCGATCGTGAAACTAGACGTAAGTAAGAGATAGATCCTAGCTAGCTTCATCGGCCACGATGAGATATTTGGCGTGATACACTTTCTTCGTTTTCATTCGCAAACCGCCTAGTTTTGGAATAGAGCTAGATGACATCACTGATACTATCATACTTGAATTGTAAATAGAGAGGATGTCCCTGCAGCATTCAGTAAGCATAAAGCGCACAATCAAACGGAAATTGAAAAGTAGTCATTCCAAAAGCGATTTTGCAATCGCACTCGGCATAACACTAAAGTACGATCTGTCTGTCCTAAAAACTGCACTCAGTAACTTCAGCATTTACAACTTTGATCACGCTAAATGCTTCTATAGGGCGGGTAGAGATCTTCACTTTGATTCATCTGAAATATATACTAAAAGAAAGAGTCATTAGCCTTCACGACTAATTGCTTACTTTGTTTACAAGTCCCTGGTTGTAATCAGATGCATCAGTATCGGCATGGCGAATTTAAAAAGGATAGACACGTTATTGACCAAGTTACTTTAATCATGGCGAAAATATATTTATGTACTTGACTGAGATCGATCGCTTTTTCCAGGTGCTTCCTAGACCTTAACTCTTTATCACATTGTACCTTGATGAAGCTGGACTAGAGCGAATCGCATAGCGTCTAGACTGTCGATCATCTACGAAAGAAAGCTACGAATGGTCTGATCCGAGAGTCGATACGTTGCTAATCGGTTCGTAGTAAGCAGGGAACCCAGCGTTACTGGACGGCGTAGCACAATACCAACGAACCATGTACAGTTTCTATCATAATTCATGCGTTTCTTCTTTCTCAACATGTTCCTAGTCATGCCAATTCACGTGCCAAACTTACCATCAATAGCAGCTATAGTATGCATCTCCCTTCAGACTCGCCTGGTTTTAGTGCCAAGCTTGACTAGCGCTTGCCAGCTCATGCAGTATAAAAGCTACATCCTGCGGCCCATAGTTGGTCGCAGATGCAATCCCGCTGATCCAGTCCACCTCAGTAATCACTTGCGACACTGTATGGTATTCTGGGTCGACTTCAAACCGGTGCATCACAGGGCATACGAACGTAGCTCGAGTCCAATCCTTGTCTCGTTGTCCACCCTTTTGCCAAATTGGCCGCATTCGGAAGTGTACTTGTCCGACGACTTTGAGCAGCAGAACGCCTCCTATTTGCATCCTTTCAGATGAAAGGACACAGAAGTGGAACATGTCGAATTGCTGGCGATACCACAGCCATTGCAATCGAAAGGCCTCGACGCTATCAAACTCTTCTTGTTGCAAATCAAAGATGGAGCGAGAGGACGGAGCGTCACGGGCTGTGACAAGTTCTGGACTTTGCATATTAGTCGAGTCCAATTCTCGATAGAGAGCATCGATGGCATCCAACGGATCTGATTCGTGCTCAGAGCTGACGGAACCAGTTTCGCTGAGAGAAGGATCACTAGCATCTGCCAGGGCTGAACGACGTGCCTGGAGCTCCTGAATCTCTCCCTTTAATGAAGATATTTGGCCGTTCAATTCATTTTCATGCTGCCGCTTCCGTCGTCTGTAGTTCGCTTGATTCACACGACATTGCTCCTTGCGCCGACGCTTCTTGAGCTGGCCCAGTTCGCGCAGCCCTTCGGGATTGGATGGTGGAAGACCTTGGGTCGTGGCAATGGGAGGGATAGACTGCTCCAACAAGACTGGCTCTTCGAAGCGACCTTGCATCGCTGCTATCGAAGGCAGCGGACCAGCTTGATGTAAAATTCGATGCTCCATTCCAACACACTTGCGCGTCCGAGTGCAAAATCTATACTGACGTGATCATAAGCAATACCAAAGAGGGAGTGGGTGAGAGACGAGACGAAAAGTGTCAAGGCGAGCCAATCCCACCATCTGAACTTGCGTTAGACGAGTAGGCCAATGACGCTTGAATTTATTTTTGTTCTGTAGTTTTGTCTTCGAAAAAGAAATATGAGAAACATAGAACCTCGGTGGTAAGCACCTACAACGGACGACGTGTAAAGGTACATTGGACGCCGGTGACGTGCAGGTTCGAAGCAAAGGGGAAACCGTCGTGCCCTCTAAGAGCATTTCAGTGCTTGAACGCTAAGCACCGAGTGCATTGGACGAGGCACAATATCCAGAACAGCGGCTGATATGATCTGAACGCAAAGCATGCATAGATGATCCATGCTAACCTGTAGACGCATCCTTATGAATCCAAGTGACTTCCACAAGAGTTAAGGGTAGATCGCACCGGTGCTATCATGCCAAGTTTCCAGTTCCCAGCGTACATTTGACCTTCGATACAAGCGCTATGTACACATTGTCGTCGATCGTTGGAGCGTGGTGGTAACAAAGACCGCGTGGATAGTTTTTTCGCTTTAAGACGCACGAAATTTACTTTTGTGCTTCGAGTAGAAGCAGGCGTGGGAAAGAAATGGGTGAATTGGCAACGTCTTTGCAGAGATATAGAAGCAGTGACTGCAATTGCTTTTTAGTATCAATGCACTCTGTGTGCGCTGTATCGCAGAGAAATGAAGATATGCATGCACATAGTCTCCACGCTCGATAAGCATATGCACTACATTTCCAGATATAGCAGGCTCGCCAATCGCAAAGGATATCTACTCCCAAGTGCAATGAAAGACGAGACTTCGAATACCAGAAAAGAAACGCGTAGTTTGGTACCCACGCCTATCAAGAAGCAGTGAAAAGTAATGACATGAGAGCATTAGTTGGCATAACAATCCGGTCCGCATATACACGCGGTGAACGCGAAGCTACTGTAAACAATCTAGCTAGGAGGAGTGACTCTGTGGGTTCTCTTGTAAAAGATCCTTGATGATATAAAACGACACTTCCTGAAGAATCGTAATCCACTTGCATATCACGTCAAGGTGGTCTGCCAACAACGCTAGCAACAAAAGATTCCGCTAACCAAGTACGAAAAAGTCGATTACGCTTGCAAACGCACGCGATGGTTACTGTGCATGAATCTGACGCAATTGACTACCACTTATCATTCGAAAATCAACGTAAAGGCATAAGCAATCCGACAAATTCAAGCCAGCATGTCTCGATTTTCAATTTGATGTGCAGTCAATTGTGCGAATGCTGTGCGAAATGCTGAGCACGACCATTTAAGTCAAGTGTGGTGCCTCTGAATTCATGCATATGATCCATGCGCAGTGAATATGCCTGTCTGCTTTGCATGAAGAGCCAACCTCGCCAGATTTCCTCATGCGCAACCTTCTGATTCCAACTTCCATTTCACGGACCAGATAACAAAATGCATTTTGACGGTTACCACTGCAAACATACTTTATTTCATTGTTTAGTTTCCAATTAAATACTTGCACTCCATGTACCAACCACAAATAAATCTGGACCAAGCAAGTATGGCCAAGGAAGCAATCGACCTGCTGCTCTCGGCAGCACACATCATCCCTGTTGAACCTAACAACACTGTCTTAAAAGATCATGCAATTGCAATTCGTGAAGGTATCATTGTAGAAGTGCTACCGAAAGCGGAAGCGTTTTCCAAGTACGACGCTAGCGAAACCCGTGACCTCGGTCAGCACATCCTCATTCCTGGACTCATTAATGCCCACACGCACTCTGCAATGACTCTCATGCGAGGCATGGCTGACGACAAGCCACTTCACGACTGGTTGACGCAGGATGTGTGGCCAGCCGAAGGTGAATTCGTCAGCCCAGACTTTGTCCACGACGGTATGAAGCTCGCTGCAGCTGAATACATTCGCGGTGGTACGACCTGTATCAATGACATGTACTTCTTTCCTCTTGCAAGCTGCAAGGCATTGGAAGAAATTGGAATGCGTGCTAGCGTTGGCATGACCGTGATCGAGTTCCCGAGTAACTACACGAAAGATGCCGACGATTGCTTTGTGAAGGGCAAAGAGCTGCTTGACAAATACGGCAAAAACGAGCACGAACTTATCCGCGTGACTGTGGCTCCTCATGCCCCATACACAGTCAGCGACAAGAGTCTAGAAAGAGCAAAAGCTGTCGCGGACGAGTACAATATCCAGGTTACCACCCACTTGCATGAAACAGGGGTCGAGTGTAACCACAGTGAACAGCAAGTGGAGAACTCGATGAGCAGACACCTCAGTGACCAGCACTGTCGTCCTCTTGCCAACTTCAAAAGGCTAGGACTGCTCAATGAAAAGCTCGTAGCTGTGCATATGACGCAGCTAACGGACGATGAGGTGCAGCATGTGGTGGATACTGGCACGCATGTTGTCCACTGCCCTTCATCGAACCTTAAGCTCGGATCAGGCATCGCACGTGTATCCGATCTACTGTCGAAAGGAGGAAATGTAGCACTTGGCACAGATGGTGCTACAAGCAACAACTCCTTGGATCTCATGGGAGAAATGAAGCTCGCTGCTCTTTTAGCCAAGGGCAAAACGCTCGAAACAACTAACGTCACTGCATCAGAAGCCCTTCGTATGGCTACTTTAAACGGCGCTAAGGCACTGGGCAGAGGTCATGAATTGGGCTCCATTGAAGCTGGTAAGAAGGCAGATTTGGTGGCTATTCGATGCGACAGTCTCGAGATGCTACCGATGTACAATCCTATTAGCCATGTCGTCTACGTCGCTGGCCGGGAGCATGTTTCGGATGTTTGGATCCATGGCAAGAATGTCCTAAAGGAACGTCAGCTGCAGACTGCTGATGAAGAAGAGATTAAGAAATCCGTGTTGGAGTGGAACGAAAAGGTGCGCAAATTCCACGACATTTTGGAAGAGCGAAAGAACTAGATGAATAGAGCAACATCGACTTCAATAGAGCAATTTTGCTTTCATTGGTTTTGATTGATATTGTACATCATTGCAGATTGCGTGGGCGGCAAAGTTTTCATTCACACTCTTCCTTTCTATACGAAACTGGAATTATTTTATCATTTGACACTAGTTTAGCATACGCTTGCATGCAATTAAAGATATTGCGCTCCTATTATCTCTAATCTCCGTTAGCGCTTCGGATCAGAAGGTATCCATTTTAAGACTATCTCCATGCTGCTTGACATATCTCTTTTCCATTTATCAAAGTAAATGCATCAGCCTGCAAAAAGGAAGTGAGCGATGATCCTCCAATCTACTATGATCACGGGAAACTGAAGGATCTGCTAGGTAGGTGAATCCGCGTTGTCTATGCAAGCGTTAGCTTGCAGTAATGCTCATCCAATTATTCTACGCTTTAATGGTTTACATTGTACATCGCAATAATACAAGAAAGAGTTGGAAAGAATCAGCATGGCCTTTGTTTTTTTACTTTACTACAACATGTATATTGCCATAAAGCTATCAAAGCAAAAACCATGGCACCATTAATCGTAAAGGTGGATAGCTTTACTTTTCGTCAAAGTCCATTGGCGTCGTCAATTCTTCCCATTCCTCGACCTCGGCCTTACTCGCTTCAATGGTAGCTTTGACAGGCCCAACACAGTCCGATCCAATCGGCATACGAGCAGGCAAGTCTCTACCTTCACATCGACCAGATTTCGTCAGTGCTTCTACGATAAATCGGCCTGCCTTGACAGGATCACCAGGCTGTTTCCCGTGCATGCTGTCTAGCCACTCGAGGCGCGGCTTGGTTGCCGGATCATAATCATGGATTTTTGTCTGAGCAGACTTACGTCCGCTGCCAAAGGCAGTGCGGAACTGTCCTGGCTCAATGCATGTGACTTCAATACCAAGATGCTCCACTTCCTTCCGCAAGCTTTGCGAAAGCCCTGCAACAGCCCACTTGGTTCCAAAGTACATGGATGTAGCTGGCGCACCGACCCATCCTCCGATGGATCCAATGTTGGCAATGACACCGGATTTTTGCTTGCGCATGTATGGAAGCACAGCTTTCGTGACAGCAATGACACCGAAGACGTTCGTATTGTATTGATTGAACACTTCTTCTCTGCTGCACTCTTCCAATGCACCTTGTTGAGCATATCCGGCATTGTTGACGAGTATGTCGATGCTACCCATGGCTTTTGCAGCTTCAGCTACCTTGTCGTTCATTTCTTCTTCGGATTCAGTGACATCGAAAGCCATGACCATGGCACCCTTCGATTTGAGTTCTTCGAGGGTGGACGGATTGCGAGCCGTAGCAACAACTTTGTCACCATTATCTAAAGCAGCCAACGCGATTTCTTTCCCCAGTCCAGTGGAGCAGCCCGTGATAAACCAAACAATCGAAGACATGATACTAGGACTTTCGATTTGTTTCTGGTCGAAAAGTGATTTCTACTTGGTTTACGTTTTCACACATACATCATGATATGAGTGACTGTATGTATTCGTAAACATGACCCTTCAATTTGACAGCATAAAAGTCCATTTCGATGCTGGGGAATAATGGGCACATTCAGTATATTTATGAGCAAAGTGCGGCACTCATCTATCGTATATCAAGAAAGGCGCAAAACATTGAGTAGTTGTAAATTGATGAATATAAATAGTCATATAGATCAAGTTCAAAAGGCGTGCCATATCCAGTGGTAATCTGGCATATTGCCTTTGTCCTCTTTCGAGTACTGATACTATTCCACTGTTCATACAACTGGAACAGGCTAGCATGCTAGCTGAGAGAGTAATGATGTCCTGATGCACTATGAGCACCGATTATTGACACATACATTTATAAAAGTTATGGTTACCGGACAAGACTCTTCGCTTGGAAATGAACCGACTTACCTGCAAATTGCTGTCTTCATTATCTACGAATACTATAGATGATGCTTAAACTCATAAAAGTAATTCAACATACGAAAATACTTTAACTAGTCAAGTTACTCTTATAATACAAAGATTGCTCGCAATGTAGCTTATTTAAACTCTTCATCCTCGGGTATAGTGCTGAGTTTGTTATTTCTCGGCATCCAAAATAAGTCCCTCACGGTTGAACCGTTTAAATCTCCCAGTCCGTGCCCATCATCGCGACTCCAGGTCTTGCCATCACGAGTTTCTGCTGCTTTCCTGCCATCTGATATAACGTCCATTTCAGCCAAATCTGGTGACAGAGCCCACTCGCCTTCTTCAGCTTGGTTGGAACTGTTCTGGTTGGAAGCTCTATAAGGCCGGTGAAAAGACGGTAAAATTCTCTTCAGCATTCTTTCTTTCTTTATAAGGCGTTCCTTTGCTTTAGCCCTAGCTTTAGCAGCATCTTTCAAGTTTCGAGTTTCGTCCTGTAGCAACTCTGTGTGCATTTTCATGGTAGCTTCCTTTGAAAACATTGCTTCCATCTCTTGCCTTCGCTTTCGTCTCTTCTTATCTGCTTTTTCATTTAACTTTCGATGCTGGCTAGTGATACTATCGCATATTTCTTGTAAGCGCTTCACTTCCCGTTCCAGTTCAGCGTTGGCAACAGCAAGAGCTTTATTTTCATTTTGAAATGAAGAGTTTTCGTTTCGAACTTGATCAAGTTGTGCTTTCCTCCGATTTTGTTCTCTCACTTGCACCCGAAGAGTAGTTTCTCGACGGCCCTTAAAACGATCTTGAAGTGCCATCTACAAAGTGTATGCAATTATCATTTTTATTTACATATCAATCTCAATGTCATCGTACCCGATCTTTTTCCAGTCTTTCCAATCGCTGCAGGAAGAACTCCTTGTGACCTGCAGTTGATTTAAAGAAGGCTTCACTTTGACCCACAATGCCATCCTCTACCTCTTCTTGGTTATTGTGAGTTGGTTCCGTGTCTCGCACAACAGTCTCCGGTACCTTGTAGCTCTTATGCAAACTATCTTTGTTTATTTTTAAGCTCTTCGCTTTTGCACGTTCCAGCGCTTCTCTGTCTCGCGCCCGAATGGCTTCTATCTTCTCCATTTCTGCTTGAACACGTCGCTGCTCCTCTCTGCGCTTTTCAATCGCAAGCTGCTTCTGCCTTTGATTTTCCAGTAATATTTCCTCCGCTCGTTGCTTTGCTGCAGCTAAAGAAGCTTCAACTTTCACAGCTTTTGCCTTGGCCATCTCTTTAGCTAGTTTGATGCGCTCCTTTTTGTCTTTTGATCGATGTCGTTTCTGTGCCTTCGTTAGTCGCTTTCGACTGGACTTGACGTTTGAATAAGTTGGAGCTGACCGTGCGCTATGAAATCGATTGCTATCCGATGAATTTGACTTTGTACTTTCACTCGCGCCACATTCTCTCGATTCCAAGCTCCTCGATGTTCTCCTAAAGGTTTTGGACTCTGTAGAGATTCCAGACCCGATGCTATCTGTTCTGACAGGCATGTGTCGTGAAATTGGTAATCTCGGCACCACCGACTCTTTGGCTACGTTCATAGCATTGCTTGACGCTGATGGTGTGCGGCGAAAAGTTTCATGTATCCTTCGCTCCTCCTTTTTTTCCAAGTTAGGCACACTATCCAAAGCAAGATGCTTTGTCACTGCATCAGAAAAGCTTTTCTGTCGCCGACCCTCTTTTTCATCAAAGTATCTCCCAATACGCTCTAGTAGATCATCCATCTAACACTCGTTCTGCTCGTCTATCTTGACAAAGCGACAGAAGGCAAAGCCTAAAATAGCTCTAGAAATGAAATTGACACGATATCGTACGTTTCCACCATGTTACGTCTCTCACATGAGATTGTTATAGCCACCACCACTCTTTAGTCTAGCACTTTGTCGCTTAAAAAACTGCTTCTGCAGCTTTTTCAATCGCTTATTCGTGACCTTAATACGCAAGGCTTCATGTAATAGGACTTCCGAATCCAACAATCCTTTTCGGTCGTCAAATGTGTTCAAGAACTGAATGACGTCGTCAATTGTCCCCTGCTTGGCATCCAGCACTTCTCGCTCGGCAAACGCCAACAAGGCCATTGCCACTCGATGCAAAATCTTGGAGTTCTTTTCCACCAGGAAAATATCCCAAACACGATCAAGCGTATGTGTAGGCAGAGCGTTCAGATACAAGAAGAGCGTTTGGAACCACCCGACCGTGAACATTTCAATGATGACCTTTTGCTCCGTAAAGGATGCAGACAATCTTGGCGTGACAACTTCAAATAAACGATGACTTTGGAAACACAAGACCTGTAGCTTCTGCAGTCCAGGCGAAAAGAGTTGTTTCAATTCGTAGTGCTCAAAGAGAGCAACAAGGAACCAGAATGCTCGTTCGCATTGAGACTCGTTCGCAGTCCCGACGAATTGAGTGTGACGAAGGACGTGGGCAGCAATGTAATCCATGCCTTGGCAGTACCCGACGGTTGGGAATCGACCTGCTAAAGCGTGGAGAACGTCACTGAGCTGCTTCATCTGTGCCTCATCCGGTTCCACATCTTCCACAACTTCTTCCTTTTCCGGTCTTCTATGAGGAGGCACTCGGCCATAAGTACGACGAACGTCCGTCGCAATGAGCTCCGAGTCCTCTCCTTTGGACAATGCCATGTGAAGGTAAGTGTCGTAATCTTGCTCTGAATTCGCACGTGCTTCTTCCACTCTATAAAACACAAATGAGGAAGAGTTTATACTAGTTGACTGCAGAATATGTACCTGACAGTATGCTCCCAGCACGATAGACGCATGGATTCTGGGATGCCACCATACCGGATAGCAAAATGCCACAGCTTCTTCTCAGATTGAGTAAAGATCCGAGTGGCTCGGTTGATGTTTCCAGCAGCTGCAACCGTTGCGAGGTCACCGGCATACAGTAAGATGGTGCCAAGGATGTACGGCCGAGAGAAGCATGCAGTGGCAGCGTTCTCCTCCGACACGATCGAACTGGTTCTTGCAGTCGAGTAGGATGGGATAGACTGACGAAGCTTCTGAGCTCTCGTTTTCTGTTGCAAGGCACTGCTGTGTGTGTATCTTTTATACTTTTCCAGAAAGCGGACGTTCGACTCGATCGGGCGATCGATGATAGGAAGCTCCGTGAGCGGAGAAGAATCTCCAAGCACATCATTCACCATACTCAATCCCATGGCTTGCATTTTCTCTGCCATGGGTGCTGCAGACGACAGTTTGGTCCGGAGGATGCGGTAACCTAGCAGGCACATCGGTCGTTAAAGTCATCTTAGACATACAAATGTTAGTCAAGGGTACCTTGGGAAGAACCACTGTAGACGCGAGAGATGGCAGGCTGCATGCCTTTTTTGCCCATGGATGCAGCTACGAAGAAACGAATATGAGAATAAACGTCTCTACTCGATGCGCTTTAAAATACGAACCAGAGACAGCAGAGTCTCGCATTTTATTAATCGGATGATAACCTTCCAATCTAATCCAAACAGTTCCGATTAGTATCGATTGGAAAAAAGTAGAATACAATTGTCTAAAGGCATAAACGACAGTAGAATGTGCTTGGATATATCTCAGTGGCGATATGCATCCTGGACGTATAACACTTCTTATAGACGAAAGAGTAGACGTACCGTTTGGAAGTAGCGTCTCGCACATTCTGCAATTGCGGACCGAAAGACTTTCGAGCTGAAGCGGCTCTACCTTTCGCAGCCTCCAGCACACTCGATGGCCATTTCCCAACTGTCGACTGTCTAGGTGCCTCTTCATGTTTGTCTTCTACCTTTACCATCCATTAATACACGCATAAAGACCGTATTGTGTATGCAATGTCATAGCAAGTATAAAAAGCTTCCGTACTTCACTTGATCCCTCCATATCGCCTGCACGCTGTCGTAAGTGGGAATGACCTCCTGATCTCCGTCCGACCAGGCTACAATTGGCTGTTAATGAAGCGGTATGCAATCTAACTGGCTAAAATCCCAAAGTCCTGCAAAATAAACGCTGTTTAACGGTTTTTCTATGGTAGTATCCAAGCGAGTAATCTGGTCCGGACACGACACCTGCAAGCAGACCGATTTGTACACGTAGTCGTCCGAGATGGACCTCCCAGGACGGAATAAGCACGAGTCCCGCGTCATGGCGTCCGCTATGAACGTCGTCAAGGGAGAAATACATAATGTATTGTCCATGATGCGTGTGAACGCCCGCTGGGCTTCGTCCGATCGCTTCCATCATGAGATCCCAGCAGCTACACAGTCTCCTTTACTCCGAGCTTTCCAGCAACTACACTATGAACTACAGGGCGTCAACGACCTTTCGGACGTTGATGCAGTTACATACTTGCTCCCATTCATCATGGTCATCGAGTCGGAAGCCACGAGCGGGTTTATCACAGGAGCTGCCTTATCCTCTCTCCATAAGTTCCTACTCTACAGTCTATTCTCCGCTGACTCGTTGCGTGCTGATGTTGCCATCAACCGACTCGCCACTAGTGTAGCTCGCTGTCGATTCGAGGAAACCCATCGGGATGACGACGAAGACGTTTTACTTAAACTGCTCGAACTGGCTGAATTTGCCGTGCGATGTGATGCCGGCGCTGCGCTTACAGGTGTCAACGTCTGGGCAATTATTCAGCTCTGCTATCGCGTTCGAAACCAATCTCGTGCATCGATACACTTGCGTCGAGCAGCTGAGAACGCCCTCGCCCACATCACTCTTTCTGTTTTCGACCGATTAGAAGAGCTAGAGGAAGGCACGAAAGAAGATGAGAGTAGCCCAGATGTAGAAAGCAGCACTAGTTTGTCGCGTACAGTACCCTATGGTATTTTCTTGCTTGAACGCATGCTCGAGTTCCTCGTCAAGCTCATCAGTCCTGCTGATAATGACGACAGTACCCGTGTCTTGGGCTTGCGTCTGATCAACATCGTTCTCGAGACGTCTGGTACAGGTCTCGGATCCCACCCTCGCCTCGTCACTGTGCTCCAGGGCGACTTGTCAAAGTTCTTACTCCAAAACTCTGAGACGGAGGATCTCTCCGTCCTGTCCCTCACGCTTCGCGTCGTCTTCAATCTTTTCAACTCGATCAAGGATCACTTAAAGGTCCAGTTAGAAGTCTTCTTCACCAGCGTTCACTTGCGCTTGATCGACAGTCCGTCGTGCACCCCTGAACAGAAGGAGTTGGCGCTAGAATCTTTGTTAGAGTTCTGTCGCGAACCAGCACTCATGCTCGACCTGTATATAAATTACGACTGCGATGTCCATTGCACCAACCTCTTCGAAGTCTTGTGCAAAAGTCTCGCGCGTAACTGTCAAGCGATGGAGAGCGAAGACGGGTCTTTGAACGCACTTACCAACCTATGTCTAGAGTCTTTACTAGCTGTTATCGAGTCCATCGCCCGTCGTTGTCCTCTTTCTACTTCATTTTCATCTGAACTAACGGAACAAACAGCTTCCTCCTCTGACGTGTCTCTCCAAGACATGCCCCCTCTCTCATCCGTTCATGACTTGATGCAGCGCGTGTTATCTAGCGCCAGTGACAGTGAGTCAGAGCAAGATGACAGCGCAGACCAACTCGCGATGCTACACACTGCTCGTGAACGCGCGGCAGAGGTCTTGCAGCAGCGAAAGCGTGCGAAGAAGAGGTATGCTCTAGCTGCCGACAAGTTCAATTCAGACCAAAAGCACTGGATGGCCTTTGCACAGCAGCTAGGTCTGCTTCCAGAGCAGCCATCTGCCGAGGACGTGGCCAGCTTCCTCCTGCACACGCCTGGGCTGGACAAGACGCTCGTTGGAGACTACATTGGCGACGGACCGGAGGACAAACTACCATTCAACTGTGCCGTCCGAGACGCGTATGTTTCTATGTTTGACTTTTCCCAATGCACATCTTTAGATGAAGCTCTTCGTGAGTTCCTCGCTCGGTTCCGTCTACCTGGTGAAGCTCAGAAGATCGATCGATTGATGGAAGCGTTTTCGAAGCACTTCTTTAGTCAATGCCAAGATTCTGGTCCGTTCAAAGACGCAGATGCTGCGTTCGTCCTTGCATTTAGTATCATTCTCTTAAACACAGACTTGCATTCAAGTCAAATCGCAAAGAAAATGACGTTGGAAGAGTTTATCAGGAACAATCGAGGCATTAACGGAGGAGAGGACTTGCCAAAAGACTACTTGGAGCAGTTGTATGACAATATCGCGAACAAGGAAATCCAGATGCAACCAGATGCACCGAATGTCGACTCTTCATCTGCCGTCGACCGATACTCTATCCAGTGGGAGGGTGTCTTGAAGCGCAGTGAGAATGTCGTGGGTGCAAGCTTCTCGTCCAACGCGAGCATCCTCAAGCTCCGTGCTGGATTGTATGAGAAAGACATGTTCTCTCTCGTTGCAGACGCTACGCTGACGAGTGTGCTTGACGCATTGAGCAAGACGAGAGATGCCGCCAATATGCAGCGAGCTCTCGACGGTCTCCGAGACTTTGCCGTGATTGCGCTCTACTATGGCATGCAGGACCGCTTCCAACGTGTCATGGCAGCGTTGACCACCCACTTTGCGACCTTCGCCCATCAAGTGCTACAGGGTGAAGTCACGTATGTGCCACCAAAGCAACGAGCAACGACTAGCGTCGTTCGAAAAGACAGTCTCATTGGTCAGAATGAGATGGAGCGAGATCCAGTCGAGTCTCCAATGCTCACGCCTTCGTTCATGGAAGACGATCTGGAGAAAGCAGCAATGACGAGACGTGCCTTGTTGTGTTTGAAACTCATCTTTGAGTTCGTCCAGACACGAAGTGGTCACTTGGCAGGCGCTTGGCCGAGTGTCGTGGACTGCATGCTGCTTTTGAATGAGCTCGAGACCTTGCCGGAGTCGATTACAGAGCGAGAAGACTTTGTCGATGACAAAGGTGTGCCGCTACCACCTGCACAAACCAAGAGGATGCGCCAGCAACCTCTCTCTCCATCTTCTTCCCTCTGGACGTCTCTATCCAGCTACTTGTGGAGTGAAGAAGATGCTGCGGAGGAACAGGCATTGCGTGTTCAGCAGACCATAAAGGAGCATGTAACTGCTCTAGGTGGAGGCATACTGGAAAAGGAAAACTGGTTGAAGATGGTACGTCGACTGCCAGATCATTCGCTCGTGTCGCTCGTGGAAACCTTGCTACCTATGCAACGTGTGGACAAGACAGACGATGCGATCGTCATGGCAGAGCTGGCAGTCGATGCCATCCTCGCCAATTCCTCTCGTATGCTGTCGCTAGAGCTCTGGGCTCCCTTCCACTCATTCGCATCCACTGCGCTGTCGACTCCAATGGAAGAAGCGCTGGCAGAAAGAGTCGTCGTACACATCCTACGATCGAGCATCCGACTCTTCCATGACGACCAATTGCGTACGAGGCTGATGGAGACGATGGAGCTGTTAGCGACGCTAGATGATGCCTTGTACCTCGCGTTAGGACAGCGTCTAGCATCCGGACTCTTGTCCACACTACGTGCAAATCTGGCGTACATGTCCACCTTTCATGATTGGGACGTCTTGCTCGGCATTCTCGAGAACCTCGTGGCAAACAACCAAGCGATCAACGTCTGCTTTGAAGCAGCAGAGCTCTTGGTAGATGGTCACGTCACTTCTAACAATATGAAACTCTGGAAGGCGTTCGTACTGAGGTTCACAGACACTTCGTATGCTGCAAGTGCGCTGGCGTTGGTGCAGCGTGTAGTTAATTCGAGTGAGTTGAAAGGTGAGGAGTGGATCCTCATGCTACGAGTGATGCTCGCGTATGTAGATGATGGACGGAGTGAAGTCGCGAAAGAAGCGTGGAGAGGTGTATACGAGAGCCTTGTGGTGAATACTGTCCCGATTGATGCGAGCGAGTGGCAAAAGTGCTTTGAGCAAGTGGTCTTTGCGTTGGATGAGAAGGAAGCGGGGTGGGAAGTCGCATTGAACAGTGTGACGCTCCTGTCCAAGACGTTCCTGCACCATTTGAGTGAACTGCTACCATTGCCAAACTTCCGAGAGATTTGGCTGGAAGTCGTACGTCGATTGGTCGTGAAGCTGAATGTGCGGGACGTGGAGGAGCTTGGCGACGGTGAAGCAGTCGTTGTCGAAACAGCGCAGCAGGCGTTGTACAATCTACTGCTAGTGTTGCGAAATGAACATGTTCTCGAGCGAGTTAGCAACTTTGACACAGGTGCAACGCTCTTGGATGAAACGAGCCAAGTGATCGACCAAGTGAGTCCGCACTTCAAACAACTGCTCGGGATGCCCGAGACGACATCTGCAGACCAGGAGGAAGAGAGCAACGGGTTCGAAGAAGTGAAGAACTATGAACAAGAGCTAGAGGCTAAGCGTAGAGCATCCGAAGTAGATGTGAGCCAAGGCGCTGAGCCCTCTGCGTCCGTCTTCCAGGACGAGATTACCGAAGCAGTCTAAGAGAATGAAAGAACACGAAATTGAATGTACCATTACTGTGCCATCCACGTAGCCTCTCCCGAGCGACGGACGAATGGTGTCAAAAGACGTAGCAAAGTAGGTGGAAGAGAGGCCATTTACGAAGATGACGGGAAAGACCAAAGCTACGATCAAGGTGGGAACGACGCCAGGGAAGCGGGAGAAGCAGAATAAGGAGCACGAGAAGCTCATGGCCCAGGCAGCTGAAAATCCGTACATGACGGCGCTCTACAAGCGCCTTCGATCGTCTCGCAAGAAATTAGAAAAGATTAAATCTTTAGAAACGGCAGTCAAGGAGGATGGAAAGGTATGTGCTTGCTGTGCAGAGGTTTGCGGGCGAATACCGTACTTACTAATTTTATCTGTAGGTACTGAATGAGCAGCAGCAAGAGCTTGTGCAGAACAAACCGCACTTGGAAAAAATGGTCACAGAGTATCAAGCTCTACGCGAGCAGTTCTTCGACATCTTCAAACAAGTACGTTCTGGTCTTCATATCTATCGGTAGCACCACATTTACCGCTTAACCTAGGAACAAGCGAAAGAGACGCAAGAGGAACAAAGCCAAACGGCTGAAAGCTCACCAGCGCCGTCGCTTACCCCGGAAGACAATGTAGAGCAATCGGACGAGCACAACGACGGCATGTCGACGAAATCTGAGGACGAACCAGCTCACCCGATGGAAGGCGTCGAAGCCATCCTCAAGGTGTTGCACACAGTCAACCTTTGTCACGCCATCGGCGACGACGTTCCGACTGTCCTCGACTTTTTCTGCAAACTCATTTTGGGCAATACGCGCCCACCAGCCGAGCTCTCCTTCTTTAGCAACTTGGATGAATCTATTGAAGAGGCGAGGAAGTACCTGGCCAGTAGTGATGAGATCCTGGCGTGCGAAACCACGTACAGTGGTTTGGAGGACATGATTGAGGACATGATCGAGTCTCACATCGGCTCACCAGAGGCAATCGATGAGGCCCCGCCTGTGTCCATGCCCGTATCTATTCCCGATACGGAAGACATTGAGGCAGCGATTATTGGTGGCCAAGCGCCTGGCGTCGCGCCTGAACTCAACTTCTTCACGGAGTCTACGATCGAAGACACGTACGAGATGACAGCAGAAGAAAGAGCGTTGGCGCAGCAGTATGAGAAGAGCGAGCAAGAGTTGGAGCAAGTGGAGAAGCAGCTGACGAGACTGAGTTCCAAGTTGAGTGAAATCAGCACGGACGCGGATGGAAAGGAGAAGGGTCAAGTGGCGAAGAAGAAGACCAGAGGACGGAAGCGGGGAAAGAAGGACGCTGTTGGAGCGTAGAATAGCCTGATGGAGATGGAGCTAGTACGAGTAGTTTAGCCTGGTAGACTAACCGAGGTTAGATATATGATTTGGATTCGACAGGAATCATGCTTGGTCGTTTTGTTTTTTACATGTACGGAAGACATATTTAGAATTTAGTCATGGCGGACTTGTCTACATGCGTTGGATGGGCGTTAGGAGAATTACTCAAGGAAGCTGATGCTCGAGTCAATTGGAACTATGCGCGACCTGAAGAGGAAGATCAGAGTGAAGATGCATACACGATCCTTCCTGGGGTATATGCCTGGACATCTACGAATACGAACAGTTTTACAGGATCAGAGGATAATGATGATGCAAAGACATTACACGAAGATGCTGAAAATATCTGTATTACGATGCATGGGGATAATACATTCGAATACATTTGGAAATTGCAAAGAAGAGGAGAACGGCCGACTGAGATGACAGTCGAGATGACTGGCGACTGGACGAAGCCGACGATGAATCGTAGCTCTACTGGAGACCAAGACAGTAGGGTCTTTCTGACTGTTGAAAAGCTTCGATTCACAAGGTACGCAAGCTACGACCATGATTTGAAAGAGTACAAATTTTGCTTAAAGACGCTGACGAGAAATGGATCCGACTGGGCTTTCGTCGGTACAAATGAAAAGCAGCTACCTCGTATCAGAATGATCTTTGTTTGTCAAAATGGACTCTTGCAGAGCACAGGAAATGTTTGTCCAGAAGACATACTGTCGACATCTCCAGCCAGTCGAGCACTGGTGGGACTTACGAAGAAACTGGCTGCCAAGTTGGGCTCGCCCATCGATGTCATGTCGAACAAATGGCTCCCTCAATCAGACCAAGTATACTGCCAAGTACAGGAGCACGACAAGACTGTCAAATCTTTTAATTCGTTGCAAAAGCTTGCCGAATTACTAAAGCTCGCGTCCAAGACTAGGCAGGAAGGTGGAAACTTGGAATTACCAAAAGAAATCGAGCTCATGACCACAATAACAGACTAGCCAAGTGGACATTTGTACACACTGCTTTCATTTATTTTCCCCTTCCATCTATATTGTAAATGCACTGTAGCTTAACGGACATTTGCATATGCCAATAGGATCAAGATGCTCATTCAGAAGAATATGTAGCCATTATCAGATTCAAGTATGATGTCCGAAAAATGCTATCTGAATGCCACAACGTTTTCCAAATATAAAGTAGGGGTAAAATAGTAAGACAGACCAATCTCAAACACAGTGGAGAACACGCAACCGGCAGCATGCGAGGCATCGTCGCATTTACTGCCATCTCTCTGATGGCTCTAAAGCTCTTCACATGGGCTTTCACCATCTTTCACAACGCTCATCTACTTGCCAATGTAGTGTACGCTTCCCTAGCATTCCTCATGCTGTGGAGCTACATCCGATGCTTTTTAGAGCCCGTCACAAGTCATCCACCCAGAGTCCATTCTGCCTCCCTCAAGCCTTCACCAGATAGTAATGATGACTCTGAAGTTCGCTACTGCGAAAGATGTGACCGGGAGAAAGAAAACAGAGTTCACCATTGCTCTATTTGCAATACCTGCGTCTACTGGATGGTACTCTACTCTATAACTTTACGAGCGAGTAGCCCTGCTTAGCCTACAATTGAGTATAGGATCACCACTGCACGTGGGTCAACAATTGCATCGGCTGGAGCAACAAGAAGTACTTTTTGCTCTTCGTCCTGTACACGTCCGTGAGCTGTCTACTTTTCAATCTGCTAAATACGCACCTCCTCTTCCTCTCCACCTCCACGCCACTGCCGCGTCCGACGCTCCATTTGCTCTACGTCACGTGGTTTCTCTCCTTTGTCGCTGTCTTTGTACTAGGCGGCTACTTTGTATTCAATATTTGGCTCCTTCACACAGGACGCACGACGCTCGACTTTTTAACCATGAACGCAGGAGAGCTCCCGCACAACGAGCTCTATCGGAACGCTCGCGTCTACTTTGGAGACGACGTATGGCTCTGGTGGATACCTGTGACTCCAACCTATCGAGTTCAAGTTGCAGATACGTCTTCCGAGACCGATGAACTCATGATATAGAACGAGTAAGAGATTGTATTCAAGCAGTTCCCTTCTTCTTCTCGACTTTCTTCTTCTTCTTCTCCTTCTTCCGTCTCTTTCGCTCTTGCAACAAACTCTCAAACGTTTGCTGGTACGAAGGTACCTTTTGATGGTACAGTTGCTCCATCTCGACTGCCATCTCATGCACTGGTTCTCCAATCCGATTGAACGTCTTGGCGTTATGCACCATCAAGTGGACATCTGTCGTAAACTGATCAATCTTGATGTATTCTGCTCTCTCGACTTTTTCCTATCACTAGCGTAAGATCATTTTCATACACGAGGCACTGTGTATGTCTGCATACTTTCATGCGAGTGAGGTCCATCGGCGCCTGGACAAAGTCAAAATAGTTGGGGACACCAAGTCGTTTGCAATTCTCCTTCGTGATTTTCTAAGAGTATTGTTAGGACTTTCTTACGTGCATAAAGTAGGATCAACACACTTGTAAGAATGGGTTTGCTGGCTTGCCATTCACGACCCATCCTTCCCACGTCAAAGCACGCAATTCATTCACGAGAGGAGCTAACACTTTTTGGAGGATAGTAGCCGTCTCCTTCTCACGCTTACGCTTCTTCTTCTCCTTCTTCTCTCGACGTTCTGCGTCGTCACGAGGACGCTTTCCACGACCGTCAGACCCTCCGGACGGAGGAGGATGGACCAGTCCTGACTTTTTACCTACTCCAGCGCGATCAGCATTGCCCATAAATATACGGATAAAGGAAGCTGACCATCGGTTTGGTATTTAGGACCTCTCTTAGATGCTGGAGGTAGTTGGAGAGCACTTTTCAAGACGTGCTCTGGGATGGGTTCGATCGGACGGTCGAATGGGACACCATCAAGCAAAGCAGCGAGTCCTCCTTTTGTCTCAGATGTCTCGGACGAGCCTTGACCGACGCCACGAAGTAAGTGGGAGTACGTAGAAGGCAGTTCTTTCGACCGGAGCTCCTCCAGAGGCTTTTCGAGGTCGTAATGAGCCATCAAGGACCTATAATCCACAGCTTCGGGTTCCACTATGTACACCATAAGCTTTAAAGGTTCCATTTAGACGTATATTCAGCAGTAGCAAGCAGCATACGATCACTGTGGTCCCGGAAGAAGTAAAATTTCGAGTCATCCAACGATGCTATACAAAATGTCCCGTTAATACCCCATAAGTGTACAATATTCGGCAAATAACGAAGCAGTGGGTAGCTACGAGACACATCTTCATGTGATACTTACTTTCAGGCATTCTGTCCTTCGTATACGGGTGCAGAGAGACGATGTACAGGGATCAAATGGACCTCGATCTCGACGTTTTATCGTGTCTGAATGGCAATGTATAACTTTAGAGTGGCATTGCATACCTTTTCGACAACTAAAGTTTTTCGGCATTTCTTTGACATCATGACCAGCATCGCCGCCTCTCGTGCTTCGATGAAGCCTCCAACTGCTTTATATGCAGCCTTGGGAACGAACCTAGGTACGTGCTAATACACATGATAAAGAAAATTGCATGTGAGGGGTGCTTTTGGTCAGAATTAGAAGCTTATGTGGTTTCATGGGTGGATCTGTAGGCGACAAGGTGCAGAATTTGGAGGCTGCATTAGAGCAGTTACAAGTGTCTGTCGGCTTAATTAAAAAGACATCGAGGATGTACCAAACGGCACCGCAATATGTTGAAGATCAGCCGAGTTTCTACAATATCGTGGTCCAAATGGAGACGGACATGGAGCCTATCCAAGTCTTGGAAGCATTTAAAAAGATCGAGCGTGACGTTGGTCGTGTCGACTCTTTCCGGTAGATAAAGATAAACATACTTATCTTTTGATAGTCTAAATTCTTTTACAACAGGTATGGCCCAAGAGCAATTGATGTCGACTTGCTTTTTTACGGAGACGAGGCAGTCGTTACGGAAACATGTGAAGGTCCGCTCATCGTGCCACATGAAAAAATTCACGAGCGAGACTTTGTACTCTATCCATTTTGTGATGTGAATCCAGGTACCTCCATTAAATATCTCCTTCCGTTTCCCTCCAATACTGATCGTATTCTTCCATTTGCGACAGATTTTCTCCATCCGACTTTGTCCAAGACTATGGCCACACTCCTCTCATCTCTTCCATCTTCCGAAACCCCTCCCAAACCCATCCTACCTCTTCAAACCAGTTGCCTTGAACTCACATCTCAAACCTATGTCATGGGCATTTTAAACGTGACGCCAGACAGCTTTAGCGATGGAAATGACTTGCCAAGTATCTCCGTAGCAGTAGAAAAAGCCATTGATTTGATGGAAAATGGGGTGTCGATCGTTGATATCGGCGGCGAAAGCAGTCGACCAGGGGCCGCCGTTGTGAGTGCAGAGGAAGAAAAAACTCGAGTCGTTCCTGTCATCCAAGCAATTCGTGAACGAGTTGGCAGTGACAAGTTAAGCATCAGTGTAGACACATCGAAAGCAGAGGTCGCAAAAGCAGCTATAGAAGCAGGCGCCAATATGGTGAATGACATCAGTGGAGGCTTGGCGGACGAGAAGATGCTTTCAACTGTCGCCCAGCTCGGCGTTCCTGTATATCACAATCTACACATACATGTAAGATGTAAAAACTAAGGGGAAATGTAGATTGTACTCATGCATATGCGAGGGACACCACAGACGATGACAACATTGAAAGTAGGAATTGATAATTTATTTCGAAATGATTTTTATTGATGACGATGATGTGATAGGAATACGACGATGTGGTTACTGATGTGTCTACGTGGCTTCGGGAGCGTGTGGATGCAGCACTGAAAGCCGGCGTATGGAGATGGAATATCGTCGTGGATCCGGGAATCGGGTTTGCGAAAGGAGGGGAACTTAACCTGCAGTTGCTACGAAGCTTGTCTCAAGTCAAAGCGGAATGCTATGACCTTCCACTCTTGGTATTTTTATAAATTTTTATATCGAGACATAGTACTTATAATCAATTGCACTAGGTTGGAACGTCTCGGAAGGGATTCATTGGTACGATTTGTGGACGACCCGAGCCGAAAGACCGCGCATGGGGGACAGCTGCTACCTGCAGTGCTGCGATTTCTCAAGGAGCGGACATCCTTCGTGTGCACGATGCGAAGGAGATGGTGGACGTTGCTAAAATGTCGGATGCCATTTGGAGGGTATGAGATAGAAGATTTGGGTCCAGATATGGATCAAATAGAAATGAGAGGTTGACATACAAAGTTGTTTGAATTTACGAGCCAGTGTCAATTAGTATCGACTTGTCAGCTATGTCATTCTGAATGCAAATTATGTTGCATTGCTTGGATGAAAGTGTAAGTGTAGCCGTTGCCGTATCAAGCAACATCGGTGGTGAAATCACTTGACGAGTGTTCTCAATCTCCACTCCTTCCTTAAAGTACTTTGCACTTCTTACTAGATTTTATAATTTAATCGGTGCTTGTATGGATGAATACTTATCTCAACGAAACAAACTACGACTCAATAATGAAATAAAAGTAAACGTGATGGTTTCATATCATCCTCAGTGTCGATGTTGACCTTCATTTTATTTATCGCCTTGCGCCTCAAGCTCATAGTCCAATTGAAATATTGCCGCTAGAAGTAACATGCGGTCGTTTGTGGACGAATACTCCGGAAACTCGAGCAAGTAATTGTTATACTGATACATCATGCGACAAAAAGCGTTGAAGCAATCGTCTGATCCAGCAAACGTTTTTTGCATATGTGCCACAACCTTCCCTTCCTGGTCAAGGATATCAAAGACGGCATCATTCCGCAAGCATGTTCCACCGAAACAGTTATTCACTCTTCCACAGCAGCTAAAATTAGTGCGCAACTTGTATTTCTTCTCGAAACCACCATAGGTAGTACTGCATTCAATGTCTTTGTATGTCGTACAGAGGCAGGCAGCAGCAAGACATTTGCAAAGGTAAGGCGAGAAGTCTTCACGCACTCGGCCAATGCGTTTACCTTGGTTGTCTTGAACACTCATCTCACGTGGATGACAGCAAACACCGCCGCACTTAAAAGGACGGTCAATAACATAGGCATCGCCGGTACCGACATCCACCGAGAAATGAAGCTTGAGAGGGCGAAAACTACCAATGCCAAAGCATGTAAGACAAACTCGAAGACACGCATTACTTTCTTCCATTGACCACATCCACGTTTCCATACTTTCCAGTTCTTTGGATGTTGGCTCCCAACCGTTTTTATCTTTTGGTTCGCTCTTTACGGCTTTGTCAGAAGGTAGGGCCATAATCCGATACTTGTTTCGTTGTTCCAGAGGAATGCCCATCGATTGAGCAATACTTTCATCGATTTGAGTTACCTGGCGGACGGCAAGACCACGGACTTTGAGAAGCTTATCGGAAACGTCGGTCATGTTAAAGTGATTACTTGGTGCGCTTACAGAGCAGTTTGATATAAATTGAAGATTGAGCGTCTGATCAAGGCAATGAAGTCTGTAGCTGTTACACACGCATGAAAGTAGAAACGTTTAATTATTTTTAGATTAGTTATCACTCCTGCTTGATGACACCTATGCTAATTGTGGTGGAGATTTTGAGGCGGATTTACGTCATCAATATGCTCTTTTCATTCGAATACTACACCTCACCTGTCTCACTCTTGCCCGAGTTACTGTTATATTCTTACTGTATTCTCATAAGGTGCATTGTAACAAGGAATGAGCAGAGTTGCTTTTGTACAACTTCGGCTTATTTATCGCTTGCTTTTGGGCTCTGGTTGTAAAACTATGAGAAATATCTAGCTACAACAGCTTTAATTTTTCGTTTCGATTTTCGGACTCCATTTGATAATCAAGCCAAAAGTGGAACGACAATTCAAGCAAGCGCATGCTGGTCAATGTTGAACTTGCGTTCATTCACAACTAAAGGAAGGCATGGCTAGAGTCATCAAAACTTCCCATTTTAAAACTGCGGTTACCAACGTATCAATCCACACACTCTTCCGAGTGCATCACTTCAAATCTTATCATCATCACTCGCGACGAGTTTCCATTTTACCAATACGGCCACAAGCCAGATTTTTACCACATCGGGAACACAAACATGGCGTTCATTCCATGCTTGGTTTAAGCTTTTTTATTAATATTTATAATTCTTCTTTGAAGTTATTAATTAAATTTCCCTTTGCCATTGTAGATGTTATCCCATAGACTAGGATTAAAAGTCTGCACTCACTATTCCGGCTATGCCACCTCTTGCATTCTTTGCTCGAGAACGGAATTACTTAAACAATGTTGCGAAGTCTTTCTAACAAACTTAGCTTATAGCTCTATTTTATATTACATGAGGGATAGCCAAGGTTGTAAAAGTAAAATTTAAATTTTGCTGGCGATTGCTCGAACTCGAAGCAGGATCGAGCATCAATTGCGAGTCAGGCCAAAGCTACAAATAAGCAGACTCAGCTGCTTCGTATTTTGTGTTGCGAGAACCAGTATAAGCAAGGCCACAGTCGAAATAGATCTTTAACTTTCAACCTCCCTAATGAGATTATTTCTCTCAATAGTCTCAGTTTAATCTCCGAGACATATGACCAGCCTAGTTCTGTAGATACTTCGATCCGTACTCAGTTTCTTCGAGGAACGGGTAGTCTAGATACCCTTCTTCTCCGGTCAAATACGCAGTCTTGCGGTTAAATTCATTCAATGGCGCGTCAAGCTTCAATCGCTTCACCAAGTCAGGGTTTGCGATGAATGCACGACCCCAGGCAACGAGGTCAGCATCTCCATTTTCAACGGTTTCGATAGCCTCATCGCGACCAAAGAACGACGATGTCATCAGCACGCCGTTGTACATCGGACGGAAATACTTGGTCACGCCTTCCTTTGGAGCTAGCTCCGTCGTCGTGTGATACCCACGTGGCTCAATCACGTGCAGGTAGGCCAAATTGTAATCGTTTAGCTTCTTCACGACATACGAATACAACTCAGCAGGGTTGGAGTCCGTCGCACCTATGGTGTTTCCGAAAGGAGACAGACGAATGCCCACACGGCTGGAACCGGCCTCGTTCGTGACAACATCCATCACTTCAAATAAGAAGCGAGCACGGTTCTCAATCGAACCACCGTATTTGTCCGTACGGTTGTTAACGTTATCACAGAGGAACTGCTCCAAAAGGTATCCGTTAGCGGAGTGCAATTCCACACCGTCGAAACCAGCCTTGATTGCCATAGCGGTTGCATGACGGTATTCTTCAACAACTTGGGGAATTTCGTCAGTTTCCAGTGGGCGAGGAACAGAGTATTTCTGGCGACCTTCAGGCGTGACAGCCCAGCTGGACGCATCCACCGGAATGTCGCTAGAGGAAACTGGAGACTGATTGTTTGGTTGATTGGAAGTATGGCTCACACGGCCGGTGTGCCATAGTTGGACGAAGACCTTACCACCTTTGTCATGGATGGCCTTCGTCACAGGTTTCCACGACTCAACTTGGGCATCCGTGTAGATACTCGGAGAGCCGTGGTAGCCCTTGGCAGTGGCACTGATATTCGTCGCTTCCGTCACGATCAGACCACCGTCGGTCGAGCGTTGGTTATAGTAAGTGGCAGCCATGGCGGGCTGCTCGCCGGCGTCGTTGGCACGAAGGCGCGTGCACGGAGCGTAGGCAACACGATGCTTGAGCTCGATCGGGTTTTTGCCTCCAAGCTTGAATGGAGTGAAAAGTTTCGGGGTAGCCGTCATTGTTTTTGTTACTGTCGATGATGCAAATCCGTAAATGAGCTTTTCAAATCCATGCACATCCTGCTTTTGAAACCAGGGTCATCATGGACACCATAAAATCTGGTTGACAAGTCGTGAAATTCGTCTACAGCTGGAGAAACCTCGATCGCGTATCCGATACCGGTCAGTGGATTACGTAGCTGAAGCTTCAAAAAGTCGTAGCTCTTTCAACGGGGCATCAAGACTGCAAAGTTGCATTACCTCTCAAATACAACCAAGAGTGTTGCAAATTTATAAAAGTAACATTTGGCTTAAAGCAGGAACCGATTCCAAATTTTTGAGCAGGGTTGGGTTGTCGCCTGCTTAAAAGTAAATATTAGTTTTATAACTTTAACTCCACCGATACGCGCCTGTTTTATGCTCCCAGCTTTATGTCGTAGTGGTTCAACCATGCTAATGAGTTGATCTTGTCCAGGGTTCCACGAGCATAACACGTTAAATGCTTGGGATAGATGTCTTGTTCGATGAAAAGGAAATTCCCTACTAATCTAAAGAAAATGAAGTCGCTTGGCGTCCGTTTCAAGGCAGATGAGAAAAAGGAAAACAAAAATGAAATGAACGTGAGCAGGCAGAAGTTGCAGCGATCTAGGTAGATGATGATGGTGCCCAAAATTTCTTGAAGTACTTGCCACCATTCAGGATCATTACGACCATGCAGGGTTTTCGCGGTACACAGATCCATACTCAGTCTCTTCGAGGAATGGGTAGTCTAGGTAGCCGCGCTCATCGCCTAGATAGGCCGTCTTACTGTCGTACTCGTTAAGAGGCGCGTCGAGCCTCAGACGCTTCACCAAGTCAGGGTTTGCCATAAACGAGCGGCCCCAAGCAACGAGGTCAGCATCTCCATTATCGACTGTATCGATGGCCTCGTCACGGCCGTAGAACGACGATGTAATCAATACACCGTGGTAAACCGGGCGGAAGTACTTGGTCACGCCTTCCTTCGGAGCCAATTCCGTCGTAATATGCCATCCACGCGGTTCAATCAGGTGGAGGTAGGCCAAGTCGTAGTCGTTCAAATTCTTGATGACGTACGAGTACAACTCAGCAGGGTTGGAGTCCGTGGCGCCGAAGGTCCAACCGAACGGAGACAGACGAATGCCCACACGGCTGGAGCCAATCTTGTCAGTAATAGCGTCCAAGATCTCGAACACAATGCGAGCACGGTTCTCAATCGAACCACCGTATTTGTCCGTACGGTTGTTAACGTTATCACAGAGGAACTGCTCCAAAAGGTATCCGTTAGCGGAGTGCAATTCCACACCGTCGAAACCAGCCTTCATAGCCATCGAAGCCGCATGACGGTAGTCTTCGACAATTTGTGGGATTTCCTCCGTTTCAAGCGGACGAGGAATAGAATACTCCTTACGGCCTTCAGGCGTGACAGCCCAGCTAGACGTGTCAGCCTGGATGTCGCTAGAGGACACAGGAGCCTGGTTGTTCGGCTGGTTGGAGCTGTGGTTCACACGGCCAGTGTGCCACAACTGGACGAAGACCTTA